>JAGDQP010034471.1:0-20094 GCA_022664845.1 Lepisma saccharinum | reverse complement strand
TGCAATCTTCCGTCTTCATTGGTTAATACTGTACAAAGTACGATGCTTTGAATGCAAGTGTCAATTGTTATAACTTGCTACTTGAAAAACATAATGTAAGATTGTTATCTGTTTGTTTGAGGTAATGAAGCGAATTAGACACACAATATTAGGATCTTGGGTTTGAACAATATTCTAAGTGACCGTCACGTGTTTTTCTTCTGGAGACGATCCAAGCAGCATAATAACGGCCAATATCGATCAAGGTTGGCCCGATATCCTATGCTGCTAGAGGAATTATAAATTCGTTCGTCTGAGCACCGGGGTCCACCTGTCAACTAATTGCATCACTTGCTTGTTAAAACTGAACTGACAATAAAAATTTCGCGAGCCGGAAATGCTCCAAAACATGAACGCCAAGAAGTAGCAGAATACGTGTCTATTAAATATGTTGAGAAATATTTCGTGATGCATAAAGAAGTTAATAAATGAGTTACTCAACTGTCGAAATTACTTTAAAAATAATGCAACAAACATTTTAAAGGAGAAAAGTTATACGAGGGGGGATCAAATATAAACGGGATTTTTGTCCCTGAACATCAACAGTTGGTAGGACTGGCCACACGCTTCTGCTATGTTTAGGCGGGACCGCTGGGAGTGGAGAGAGCGTGCTGTTGGATATTTCCCGCCATCTCGTCAGCACCGCTCATGATGTCGGAGCAACAGGTCCACCCCTCCACTGCGCAACGCATAATTATAAAATTTCTTGCCCGTGAAGGAGTTACAGCGGCAGAAATTTGCCAGAGATTGACTGCACAGTTCGGGGATCAAACATTGTCAAGGACGCGTGTGTATGCCTGGCATAAAAGTTCAAGGAAGGACGAGAACGTGTGGAAAATCAGCAACACGATCGCTGTCCTCGGACCAGCATTACGGACGAAAAGATTCGTGCGGTTAAAGGCATTATTGACGACGATCGACGAGTAACAGTATCAGAAATTGCAGAACAAGTCGGAATCAGCAATGGGAGTTGTCAAGCAATCATCAAAAACGACCTACAGTTCCGTAAAGTGTGTTCCAGATGGGTTCCTCACCTTTTGACCGAAAATCTGAAGTTGAGACGTTTGGAGATCTGTCAGAGGCTTAATGCAAGGTTTGCGGAAGAAGGTGATGCATGGACTTATCGCCCTGCGATTTCCATTTGTTCGGACCACTTGAAGAAGCTCTAGGAGGGCAACGATTTGAAGATGAGGAGAGCGTGCAAAAGTTCGTGCGCAACTGGCTGGTGACACGACCCTGTTCTTTTTACGATGAGGGCATCAAAAAGCTGCCCATACGCTGGGACAAATGCATTTCCAAAGGAGGAAACTATGTGGAAAAATAAATTGTAATTGCCTTGTGGTATTCAATAAATGAATTTAAACAAAAAATAAAATCCCGTTTATATTTGATCCACCCTCGTATTTATTGGTAAACATATCTACATCAACAATGTCAATAGAAGTACGAAGAACGGTATCGCTTATATATGCTACTTTATCCTTTTCTTTAAGAATATTTGTCATTTACGTAGTAATAGTGGAAGCCTTATCATTTGCACCGGACAAAATATTCTTGGCTCTATTCCATATTAGGGTAAGTATGGTCCTTGTACCCGAACTTCTAGTATAACTTCTGCTTCAGAACCTTTTCGAAGGATTTTACAAGTGGGGATAAACTTTACTTTATGGCCCGCAGTTTCCACCAGCTATTGAACTATTTGTACGCTCAATACCACACATTCGTTTGTTTGTTTGATTGATATTCACTTCCGCGGTAACCAGGTTAATAGTCAAACCGTAGCGGAATTATCCTGTTGTAACTTTGTCAATATATTGTATGTTATTTTATTATTATTTATAGATAATTATGTATCAAAAAGTCTTACAGTCTATCGTCTATATATTATTTTTAGAAAGTTAATTATTTGCTGTCATGGTCACAGTTGTCTTCCACGTTTCTATCCACTACTTCAGTTTCTAATCACTATTTTGCTGTAATATGTTCATCTAATCTAAATATTTGTAGAATATCCAGATTTGCGATTGATGCGGTATTTAGCAAACTACTGTGCTGACCCTAAAACACTTTGATAATAAAATATACACTAGAATTTTGGCGTCGCAATGTCACTACGACGTCATATTGCCAATCACCGCATTCGTTTGGGAACAGTAACAGATACTTTCATATAAACACCTAGCAACAACCAACAATTAAAAAAGTGTTACGAAAAGCTGTGTCGTTATCATTTCATTTTTCCAGTGTTGGATAGTTACCAGATATAAAAGACGAAGACGAAGTCATTTCATTAATTATGTAGCAGCACTCTAGTTGATCAATACCTAATAAACATGGCGGTATGCGGAGGAACACCTGGCGATACTTCGTGTTATGAATGACACTATTTTGACACACACACACACACATATACACGGACAGTATCTTGAGCGAGCGAAGAGGGGTTGGTTCCTTATATGCGATATACATGGCGTTTAAAACACAAAGCTTGTGCTTCCTTCCTACCCGCAAGAAACCAAATAGTTCCTAGTAAATCTCGCTCTTTCACTCTTATTTCACATTTCCATAACACGAAAATTTGTTATATTTTACATTTGAACATTACACACGTTGGGAATGTTTAATTACTCCTGTAAATTTTAGATTTGTTTGCGGTTCATAAAGAAAAGTGAGCACATGGTGGGTTTAAGTTAGGTTAAAGTATATTAGCATATGTAGTGTTGCGTTATGTTTGCTACAGCTTACACTGAACTGGATTTGTTGCGTATTCTTAAAACAAATCTATACCTCTTGCGTAATTTTAAACTGTATCCTGTTTTTGAATGGTTGCTCTACTGATAGAACGCTTTAAAGTCATCTACAAAGGCGCAGATGTTTCCAAGTAGAAAATAAAAAAAAAACCTACGTTAACGGAAAAGGACCTGTCGGATTTTTTTTTTTCGATTTCTAACCGAACATGGAAAGAAGTACGGTGATATGAACATAACGATATACACAATTCGTGTCTACATGTATCACAAAGAACGGTAGTTCTTCGAGTGACGCTAAGCAACGAGTCTGTTAGCGGCACTTACATATATAAAGCTAATTTCGGATCTAGCAAACTATAAGCCCGATTTTGATGCTTGAAGTTGCATTTGAAAGCCCTTTGCCATACTAATACACTGGGGAGAAAGTGGATCGGTAGGACCTCCCTGGGGCCCCCTAGGGCGGTTTGAAAAAAAAATCATAATTTCACATTTCTGGTGATAGCACTTTCCACAGACCATATAGGCGACCAAAGCTTGCGGAATCGTAATTTACGCTTCAATACCTTTCAAACGGTGTATCACAAGTCAAAATCGGTGAAGGGGTTCAAAAGTTATGACCTTTTTAGCCCAATCACAGAATTTTCACAAATGATAGAAATGGGCCTCCGTCATTCTGTCTGTCTTTTTGGTTTAGCGCAAAGTGGTTGGTACCGGGGTTTGGGGGGTCAATTGCGGATCGGAGCTTATTTTGTTGATAGGAAGAATACTAAATCTCCTAATTTTATTACAAAGAAAACACTTCCGTCATAGTGACACAAAGAAAGTAACTTTCAAAATGGATATCACTTCTTTTGTGAGTAGAATTTTTACGTCACCCTCGTCTTTACCCCGAAGGGTTTTTTTAAATACTGATTGACGGTACAGTAACTTTCCCTTCGCCCCATTATTTAGCCCGAGCCTCAGATGCCTAAAGGCGTTAAAATAAATTCAATTCACTCAATTATTTAGTTTTACGGCCTACAATATTCAGCTGTTTGCGGAAGTTGAACTAGGCGCTGAACGTTGCTAAACTGTTTTTTTGAAAATAGATATTTCTTGTCATTCGAAATATTTCGCAGCTTAAATGGTTCTCTGAGCGCTCAGCACGTCCAATGCAGCCATTGGACCTAAATATCTCTGTAATACATCATGTAGCGTAATCTGTTGTCCAGGATTCATTCACCTCTGGCAGGTTCCATTTTCGCCCAGAGCATTTGCATGTCTGAATATCTTTCTTTGCTTGTACGCGTACTTGGTCATAACGTTGTTAGGTTATTATGGTCATAATAGAGTTAACATGTGTAAGTGTGTGAGTTGATTGTCTGGTGACTTCTTTTGTGGCTGATTCTGTGCACATTTCTTCTTTTGTCTACGTAATTCCTTGTCGCGGTTTCCTATTATGTGGTCCGCAAGCTGCGACATCAGTTGAACAGTAAAGGGTCGTCATCAATTGCAGTGAAAAGAATAATTTAACTTGTCAGTGATTTATCATTGAAGTCACAGCTGTGTGTCGTATAGAATAAAATCGGTCCCTTAATATAAAGAAGAAAAGAATGTGGTACTCAAGAATGATATAATCGTGACGTCTGAGCTTAAGGAGTGAAGATCAAGGCTAAACTAATTGACATCTGATTTTGTTTAGCTTCGTTAAATCACTAGTATTCTGTTGTGGTATTGGAATTTCTATATAGGATAAAGATTGATTTTATCTCATAAACTCAGTTTGAAGAGGCAAGGGACTATTGAACACAATTCGAATAGAAAAGTTGTTCTGTGTAGTTGAAATGACGATTACTTTGTAAGGATACAACTATGTAGTATACATTTTAATATTTAACATAATTTATTCCATTTAGTGCATGACAATAACATTTACGTGTGATTGCTATAAAGTGAGGTTTCCAATATCGATGTTATGGAGTACGCGTGTAAAACGTTGGAGGATATTAGGCTACAGTATATGTATTTGCATTTGATCAGGAACATTTGACGGTTTTCAAATGAAAATTTCTGGCGTTGGAGGTTGGAAACACTGTTCTGATTCTTACTACATAATAGACTGTTTCTGTCCTACGCCACTTCCCCTCTTTTACCGTGATAACCAGTGTGCTACCAATCTGAACAAATGACGCAGCCGTACATTTATGTAGCATCACAACTACAGTTTTTTTAGAGTATATAAAGGCAACCAATAAAGTTACGTCGGATTTTCACGCTGTCGAAGTGTAGACGCTCCCCATACCGTTCGTTACGTGTTAGTGAATATTTCCTCTTGTAGTTGGCTGGTAGTGGACACCACAGATAAACGGGCATTTTAGAGAGACCAGGTCAAATATGGGAATCCCAAACAGCGTTATACGGGCCTGTATGCTTTACGAGTTTAAACTGGAAACAAACCGTAGTGCAGGGGGAAAAATATGCCAGACATTCATTAGGGATCCTATTAAATGAGCGGTCAGTACAACGGTGATTGAACATATTTAGGGACGACGATTAATTTCTCCAGGGCGCACCACGTACAGGACGCTTGCAAGGCGGCTGTTGAGGCCAATGATAGGAAAAAATGTGAAGTTTTTGGAGAAACATTGAATTACAGTGCGGAAAACATGCGACAGCGCCTCCATCAGCTTGGGAAACTGTATAAAGTGGGACGATCAGTCGTACGTGAGTCGAATATGACTTAGAAAACGAAACGAGCGGGTACCTTTGTTTATTTGCTATCTCGCAACGAAAAGGATCCAATTCTGGACAAAGCGGTAACCTGCGATGAGAAATAGGTTCTTTACGATACTTCACGGCGCCATCATAATTAGGTGGTGCCATATCTACCCCTTGCCAAGGAACTGGAAGCCCACTGCATGAACAGAATATTATGATTTGTTTTTGTATCGGAGTATGATGCATCGCGAACTATTGCCGCCTGGTCAGACAATCAATGCAACAGTGTGGCCACAGGAAACGTCTGTAAATCGTATAGGTGTTATTCTGTTACAGGAGAATGTGATGCCATATTTTGCCAAGCCCACCCGTGACACCGAGAAACACTAATGCATCCCGACATTGCACCATCGGACTGCAATTTGTTTCATTCGTTAGTCAACCATTTTCGAGAACGACAGTTGCAAATCCTGAACGAGGTGAAACACTCAGTGGAAGATGGTTTAAGTGCTGAGTTCTACGAGTGTGGGATCTATAGTCTACGTAAGCTTTGGACACACACAGGCACAGCCTTCTTACATATATAGGAGGCTATGACACAGGTCATTGCTGCAGATGGGAATTCTTTCTGATTTTCCAGGTATGTCTTCCTTCATGTTATCACATTTATCTTTATAGGGTGAAGATATGATAGTGCTTTATTGGTTAGCTTGTGTAAGAAATGACTATTTTCCCCCTCCGATGACGAGCTAAGCAGAGTTACCAGAGTATTCAACAAGCTTGATTTATAATATGTCAGACATACGTTGTGAAAGTTTTAAAACACAAAGATTCCATATATATATATTCCTCTTGCCAGATTGTGCAATTTTGGGGCTTAGAGGCATCAGGTATTTTCTGTGAGTGTGAGTATACAATTTTTTGAACTTAGAAAGTGTTTCCTTTGGACATTTTCTACGATTTGAGTATTCCTGGCGTATTGTAAAATCTGAATTATTTTTAATGTTGTATACAATATTTTAAAAATTTATTGATGGCCTTGAAGCATCTCAGGCCAGAATATGATGGGGTGGAGGTAGAGGACGTTGTAAGTTAGTCGGCTAGGGCCTAGTTTGTAGGTACCAACCCAGTATTTAAATGTCGTTTATGAATGTAAACACGTAGTTGGAGATTATTGGTGAGTAGGATATGGTTTTAATGTTGTCAGATGATTGAGAAGGTTGTTTATATAGAAAACTTACGATATCTAACAATAATTAACTGATTTTAGAATAATTATGTGTTCATTTTATTTCTTTGCAGGTAGATTAATCAGTGAATGTGGAAAATGCATTGCTTCAAAGTTCAGTTAGAAAAACCACTTAAAGAGGTTAGCTCTGTTTTTTGTTTATTTTTTATCTACAGTATTCCAACGAAAACTTCCGAACGCCTTTACTTTGGAACCGATCAGTTTCTTTTAAAAAATCTCGGAACACATCAGTTTTGATTTTGAGTTGGAGGGAGCCGCAATATTGTGATAAATCAGGCAGAACAACTTCAAAACTGAGACGGGCCGAACTCAAGGTTTGTGAAGGAAGATTATTTATGTACTAATCTTGGGCCGAACCGCTCCATAATGGAAAGTAGATGACAACTATTGTTGTTATTATTATTACTAGACAAAGTGTTGTATTTCTGCCTCCGTGGCTGTTCATAGCACTATAATTAATAAAATATTTTCGAATTGTATAATTTCCTAATCATGTCGCAAACGTACTGGGAGGTACTATAGGTATTACTTTTTTTCAGCAAGACATCTTGAAATTTGTTCCATATAGTAGTTAGTCGATCAAGAAAGCTTTTTCATTTTTAATTATATGATGACATTCGTAATAAATAACGCTTGTCCAGAAGTACAGAAATACGAAAACAGTATACAATTGCTTTGAAGCTTTAGTAACGTTTGTCCTCTTTTCACCGTTGAAGCTTTTGTAAGGTTCCTGAATATTGCTTTCTCGGTGCTTACTTCTGTAATCTGTTAATCACGGAAGATCAGTAATCTTAAACTCAAGTGTATGTTGGATGTTCTGGAAAAGAAAATCTTTAATCATTTTCAGTTGAATGATTTCTCTAGAGAAAGTGACTCTTTCGTCATGTTCTTTATTCAGATCAATAACGGGCGGAGTATATTTTTCTCATGTTTGAATTTATTTCTGACATCAATGGCTCAGACAGGCTGATCTGTCTATCGTGTGTGCTTATGCTGAGATACAATGGAAGACAAATGTATTGGAACAAAGCGATTTTTGCCTTAAACATTACCACAATTGTGTGTGTGTATATATTAAATTTAATTGAACGTAAATTGTAACACAAGTTTATTTTACTTAAATAATACTAATTTTAGATTGAAAACAAAACTTAAATTTTAATTTTTAAGGATTTATAAAGGAAAACATGATTTTATAGCCGGACAAAATATTGGAACACCGTCAACTCAGATAATGTAAAACCTTGTAAGGGGACTTTATTTCCATGCAAATCTTCAAAATTTCTTTGGCATTGAATGAACCCATTTTTCCATATGGTTCTCCTTCAGTTCTTTTCTAGTTGTGACTTAACGTTATCTGGGTTCATTTCAACTGTTGTCAATGGAATTTAAGTGAGAACTCTAAAACAGAGGTTTTAAAGTGTTAGGTGCATTCCATAAATCCACCAAGGAACAAGTTCTGCACAGCGTTCGCGTCATATCTTGCTAGAAATCAAAATCATACTTCCTAAGATTCATTTTTCAGTAGTTTCTCCAAGATTTTCCTGCAAAACGCATTTAAAGCCACATTTATTCATTGTATATTCTATAAATACAAGTTCCATGCACCATTAGAAATTCACACCATTACACCTGCCTCTCATATTTGAAACTGCCTTACATATTTTGAGGGCCCCATTCTGTGTTGGACCTTCTCCATACTAATATTCGGTCATCACCTCATTATATGTTCAACTTACCCTTCTTATCTGATATGCTTTATTCGGAATCCTGGCGTTATACCTGACCTGGCTATCATTCACAGAATGGGATCCTCAAAACACAGTAAGCAGAGTCAAACATGGAGGATTAAGTTCGATTATGTGGGGTTCTACAGTCCGGAATATTGTCTGGAACTTGTATTTATAGAAGAGACAGTGGGTACGTTTGGATTTAAAAGCATTTTTCACGAAAATCGTAAAGCACGTGCTGAGAATGTGGGTGTAGGGTATTTGATTTTGATTTCCAGCAAGACAATGGCCCTACGCAGAGTGCAGGAATTGTTTTGAAGTGGATTGTATGGAACCCGTCTAACACTTTAAACACAGTACCTCAGAGTTCTCACTAATATTTCATTGACAATAAATAGATGAACCCGAAAACAAGGTCAGATAACATTAAATCAGAACCAGAACTGAATGGAAAAATGGGCTAAATGACATTGTTCAGGATTGATTAAGACATATGTTCACTCAATGCCAAAAGAAATCTTGAAGAGTTACATGAAGATAATGGCCTCTTACAAGGTTTTAAATTACCTGAGTTGACGGTGTTGCAATACTTTTGTCCGGTTATAAAATTATGTTTTCGTTTATAAATCCTTATAAATTGCATCTATAATTATTAGTTTTGTTATCCATCTAAAATTATTATCATTTGAGTGAAAACATGTGTGTTAAAATATATGTTTTGTTAAATTTAATATATACACAATTGTAGTGATGTTTAAAGAAAAAATTGCTTTGTTCCAGTAGTTTTGTATACCACTGTATATTCTATGCACAAGTGCGAAAATGAACGTTTCACGTTACATCTGATTTGTGATAAACTTATATTTCATTTTATTATTGCTAGTGTAGTAGCTCGCTTGCAATGTCTAATGAATTGAGCTGAGTGCATGGTTTAATATGTATTTTTATTAGTGAAAATATATGAAGGAATTGAAACGTGAATTTAAACTTTTACAAACTTATTTCAGGACAGAATTATTCTCACAGAAAGGTACTGTAGAAGATCAAACGGTGCTAGTTGAAGTATAGTACACAGAGGTTGTTGCAGTTGCAGCGACAATAACCATTCCAGTAGCAATTTCTCATAACGGTTAAGAGATGAATCTGGTTACAGTAGGAACCATAATCAGTGTGGCATTTCAATATATTTTAAATATTAGAGCGTGAAGGGCGTAAGCCATAGTTCTGTTACCGCCCATACAATTCATTTTATCTTATCTTATTATCTTTAAATATTAAGGGTATCTTGTATCTTCTGACTAAGTTTTGATTGAAATTGTAATATCTGTCCAAACATAGCAGATCAGTATGTGTGTAATGTTTGAGGCTCGTTACCATGGAAATTGGGAATGGCATAATTTTATTTCATTTCTGAAACTTGAATGGTATATCATATCAAACTTGGTTAGAGTCGGTTCACTCGTTTCTTCGTCATGTTTGCGTATGTGTTCATTAAGTATCGTCACTATGGGAACCGAAAACATTCTAATTCGCATAAAGTTTTCTGGGTATAGCTAGTGTTGTAAAAAAAGTTTATTTCATGTTTTTTTTTTGTTCTTTTTTGTTTTGTTTTTATGTGGTTTATTTTCACACAACAACTATTTAATGCTTAAAGCTGCAGATAATCAATATAATCACTAATCATCAAGTCTGGAGTTAAGCTTTCACACATTTATCTCAATTTACTATTGCTTTGTTCTCCTGTAACCTTACGAAGCAAATGATTGAATTTGAATTATTTATGCATTCAGTGCCAATTGCTATACTTCTTATAACTTCACCATGACAAACATAAGGAATTAACTAAGGACATATGGATTGAAGTTATTTGGTATAATTTGTAATAAAATACTTAACACCTCCAAGGAACTGAAGAAATATTTTGAATTATAGCAAGAATTTAAGTTCCTAGAGATAATACGACTTCGAAGACATCTTTAAAGTGAAAACTGAAGTGAAAAACCATGAATTCTTACCGAAATATGCTCTCATCCCGTATATATAATGTGTTAATTTCTAATTACGATATAATTCAAGAAAGATATATATTTTTTATCATAATTACCGTCTGTAAAAATCAATTATTTTTAGCTCAAAATCACGGGAAATAACCTGCTTCTATTTAAGGGCAGAGATATATGTTTGCTTTTACTAGTACATTATGTTTCACTATAAGAACTCGGGTGCATTGCTCCCTCATACTCCGGGCTCCAAGCCTCACCCCATAATGTGAAAATATATACAGAAAGAGACAGTGTAACAAATATTTCATGTTATATGCATATTTCAAAATAATGGTATGCATAATGAAGACTCTTGTAAACAAGCAACTAGGGCCTACATATAGATTTCTTCTAATGAGTCTGTTGCGTTAGGTCTCTGACAAGGCTATCAGCACATAACAGTATGGGGGCCCTTAAAAAAATGAACTTTAAAATATGGTGGCAACGCTGACAACTGGGTGCTTGGGTACAGAGAACAACCATAGTATGTTTCGATTGTGCCGAATATGTATACTCAAAGCTTGGTGCGGATACGTCGAACTGAATGGAAGTAATAAATATTTAATTTGTAAATTTGATGGGTAATACTGTCAACTGTGGGACCTGAAGTACCTCTATGACGCGTCCCAGTACGTAAATACAAAGTTTGGTCCTAATAGGTTCAGCGATATGGAAGCAATTAAAATATTTATTTTCTGAAATGGGTTGGCAACACTGACTACTTCGGCGCCGGAAGTACCCACATGAACTGTCCCAGTACCTAATGCACATGTCAAATTTGGTGTAAATTAGTGGGGATACGTCCAACGGTAACACATATGAAATCTAGATTTTATAATCGTTTGGCAACCCTGACAGACTATACGGTGCCTGCAGTGGTTATATGATCTGTCCCAGTAATGAACATGCATGACAAATTTAGTGTAAATCAATGCACACATGTAGATTTGTAATAATAAAGGCATTTCTATAAGTTGAATTTTAAAATAGGTTGGTAACACTGACAACTGTTGGTGTTTGAGGTCGGGGACACCCAAAACTTTCTTCTGTTGTGTTGAATGATGTTTAAGCTAAGTTTTGGGCAGATATGGTATCGAAGATTTTTTAAGTTGGCAATACTGAGAACTGAGCAACTCGGTATATCTAAGATATACTAAAAATATTTGTAATTTAGGGTTAAATTTATGTTGTATTTCTTTTTAATTACCTATATGAAAGTAATTATTGCTTAAAAAGACGTTAGCAGTATTACAAATTGCTGCCATGAAAAAAAAAAACGAAATTTAGAAGGCTCATGTTTTTGTTTTTTTTTTTCTAAAATAAAACGGAAGTTTAAAAAAAGCTAAGCATATAATGGTGAAAACTTCGGGAGTTAATTATTATTTACATGAAAACAAGAAAAGAATCCTTTGAGACTTCAAAATTATGCATAGTTTCGGAGTTACAGACGCTCACGTCAGTCACAGCGGCATCGTCACAAATGACGTCATTAACTCGACACACAATGAGGTAAGCCATCAGCTTAGCAAATCAAACTCGAATTAGTACCCGCTAGATCTACTTGAGCAATGTTTTTGATTGAGAGAGTTGCGCATATACAGGTTTCGCATCCTAAGAATTTAATTGTCAAGAAATTAAATAGTGTAATACGGCAAGCGTAGAAAAAGCTAGCTGTATGCGCCAATCATAAACGTAACTTAAATAGATATATTGGATACTATTTCGAATGTGATTTGCTAAGCTAAACATTGCTTACACAATTACTTGTCGAGATATGGCGTCATTTGTGACGATGGCGCCGTAATTTTGAACATCTATAGCTTCGAAATTAATCCGAGTTGGGAATTTCTTCGTATGAACTCTTTCCTCTGTTTGATGGAAATAATTACCTCCCGAAGTTTGCACAATTATTTCAGGAACACTCTGTATAATGATACGAAGTTTGAAATTAGTTGTTCTAACATGATTCGCGAATATAAGTGTGAGAAATGAGTCCTGTTATTATGGAAACGACAGCAAACTGAAGGTTGTAAAACTTCTAATAACGCTAGAACTGGGGGATTTCCCAGTGTATGACAATAACAATTGTTGGAATCGGTGAGCCATTAATACGTTATGCATGAAAATGTACTTTTATTTAAAGTACCCATTACCATGGAGACCCTACGACATATCGCAAATAGTGTGTGGAAGTTGGTATCATCAGTCTAGGAACTTGGAAGAAGAGACAATTGAGACGTCGCAAAACATTCGCGAGTTGGACGTATAGAAGTTTCCTCAACTTGTGTGTTGAGGAGATTTACAATGCGTTGCAATGAGAAAAAAGATGAGGTCATAATTTCATTCGATGTCAATCAATTTTCCTGGTCTGGTTCTATGGATTTATGGAAGAACTGAGTAATGAGAGTTCGAAAATAGGCCTTAAAATGAACTTAAGTAAAACAAAAGTAATGTACAATCAACATGCTGCAAAGAAGGAAGTAAAGATTAACGGAGAGCCAATAGGCATAGTTGGTGAGTATGTTTACCTAGGCCAGCTCAAAACATCGAATGCTAAGTTGACTAATGAAATAAATAGAAGATGTAAAATGGCGTGGAGTTCGTTTGAAAGACTACACTTTATTTTCAAAAACAAACCAATGTGTGTGAAGCGTAAAGTTTATAATCAGTGTGTCTTACCCGTGATGATGTACGGCTGCGAAAATTGGACATTGAATGCGCAAACGACTAAAAAATTGAGTCACACAAAGAGCAATGGAGAGATGCATGGTAGGAATAACCAGGAGGGACAGGAAGACAAACGAATGGATTCACGCGCAAACAAAGGTAGAGGATGTAATCAAGACTGCGAAGAAGGTGAAGTGGAAATGAGCCGGTCACATAGCTAGACGAACAGATGGAAGGTAAGGTGGACGACAAATGTAGTACAGTGGATTCGTAGAGAAAAGAAATGACCGAGACGACGTCCAAATGTAAGATGGGTAGATGAAATCAAGCGTTTTTCAGGAGCTACATGGATGAGGATATCAGCAGACCGAGATATGTGGAAAGAAAAGGGGGAGGCCTTCATCCAGCAGTGGATAGAAAACGGCTGAATATGATATCCCTTCGGGGAGAGGCCTCATCCACTAGTGGATTGAATATGGCTGTGATTTATATATGTATATATACTGTTCTATAACTCTTGTTAGTTTCTGTCTCCCTGGAAAAAACGGCAGTTGTAACACAATTAATGTAAAATTTGGCGCTCTTAAAGAAAAATGTATTAATTTTTCAAATTTGGGAAGTAAATTGTACAAAATCACCGCTTAGATCCCCTTTTTGGTGCGTAAATACAAAATTTCATTTTCCTTATGAGAGATTCAATGTTGAATGTAGGAAGCAGTTTTCTCCAATAGTTATTTGTAAGGAGTTTGCGCAAATGAGTATTATTAGTTACAAAATACAATAACACTCCTCCGCAATACGTTTACAGGTGTTTCTAACATTATTTTTGCAAGGGGCGTAAGAAAGGGATGTGTAGGGTGCTACAAACAATTAAGGATTTGTTTTGTGAAGGCCAATGAGCGTCAGATTAATACAAAACTCACAGAATTAATGGTCCGATAGTATTTGCATGTGCCAGTGACTGATATGGCAGCTGAAAGCCCTTTCTAAAATCACTTAAAAAGAACTCCATGATAGATTTACCAGAGACATACTGGCAGAAGATAACATTTTTGCACGATTAATATGAAATTTGGCATTAGTGTGAAAAAATTATGAATGTTTTAAATCTGTAACGTTACTTTAGCAACGCACCTCCTAAACAGTGGGAAGGAGGAGTAACAAATGGAGGCGTTATTTAAGATCAACATTTTCTTTTTTGAATGCCAATGAGCGTGTACAGAATAAATGCTCCGATGCTAGTTGCATAGGCCAGTGTCTGTCTTTGTGGTTGCAGCCCCGTTCCAGGTATCACTTAAAATAACTACACGGTAAATGTCCTTAGCAAGGCAATGCTGTGAGAAGCTAATTTTTTCTCAAAAGTAATGTGAATTTTGAGATTCTTGGAAACAAAATCAGAAATTTTCACACACACTTGCATGTATGTAATAGTAAGCCAGCGATTTAGAAGGAGCACAGGCGGTGCTGCATAAACTAAAAATGTCCGGCTCGGCGTAAAATTTTGATCTACAGAAATGCTAAATTTCAGATTAATAGTACAAAAAATTAGGTTCTATGAGTATACCCCTGCTGAGTATATTTATCGTAAAGTTCTTTCAAAGGATTTTTGAAAGGGGGCTGTAGCTAATAGACACTGACTCAGGCAATTAGCATCGGAGCATTAATTCTGTGACTTTTCGATTTATTTGACGCTCATTAGTTTTCCGCCTGCCCCTAATTGGAATATTTGTAAAGCTCCACTAACTTTTATTACGCCCTTTGTGCGTTACCAAAATAACATTCCAGTTTTTAAACATTCATACATTTTTCTACAATAACTTCAAATTTATCATTAGTTGTAAAAAAATATCTTCTGCCGGTACTATATGTCTCTGTAAGGACATTTACCGTGGAGTTCTTTTTAAGTGACTTTTGGCAGGAGAAAGTAGTTCCATTCTCAGTCAGTGACACATGTAAGTAGCATCGGATCATTAATTTGTGAATTTTGCGATTAATCTGACTTAATGCTCATTGGCATTACTAAAAGAAATTGATTTTTTAAATGTTCCATTGCCTTTGTTACGCCCTTGTTACCCCTCTAAGACGGTGCGTTACTAAGAAAATAATACATTCAAAATTTAAAAGTTCAGCCATGGTTCTACAAGAACGCCACATCTCCCATTAATTGTGCAAACTATTTAGCTTCTACCAATATGTCTCTGGTATGGTCCTTGGTTGTATGCCAGTTATTAGTGTTGGTTCTACGCCGTGTTGATTGAACTGCGTTCGGCGTTGAATCAACACGGCATTGGACCAACACAACGTTGAACCAACACGGCTTTGTACCAACAATAAAATTGACAACGCCCCAGATATATAAAACCTAGAGCATAATAAAAAATATCATCTTAACTTAAATTTTGGGGTACCTGCGTAGAACCAACACTGCGTTGGACCAACACCGGCATGAAACCAACACAGGTTTTTGCCCTGGAGTGTTGGTTGTACGCCGGTTCTTGCTGATTGAGAGGCTGTTGGTCCTACGAAGTGTTTGTCCAACGCCACATTTCCGTCTGTCACAGTGAGCTGATAGTGCCGACCGTAGATGCCGCAACCTTGAACGTTTATTTCATACTTGGAGCGCATCCTAACTGTACTCTTCGTCTCCTATTTCCTTTCCTGTCGGAAGATCAGCCATCTTAATGACTTTCCATATAAGCCCTTCTCCTTTCCTTGTGCTCTTTTTTGCCTCCTTTGGCGAAGGATATATCAAGTGCATCCTTCGCGGCATCCATCTGTGTAGCGTTCAGCATCCATGTGGAAACTAGCGCCACATTTGAGGAATGAAAAAAGCAATCGCGCCTAAAAATGAAGTGATTTCGCGTGAAAACCGGTGGTGTGGGAAGGAAAATGTGACGTAGACGCGATTAGCATCTTACCTCCCGTTGTTCCTTCCTTTGTATCATTAGAGTTAATCGTTCCTTCCCTTGTTTATTCTTTCGTGGTATTTGGGAGATTCTGTTCAATAAGATTCATGGTATGCGATATGCAGTTGTTATTTACAGCAACGATTGTTTTAAAACAAGAAAAATTACAGGGGAAGAAACCATTTATTTTAGCTCTCCTTAAGGTAAGCGTCTTTTTACGTTTTGGGGGAGGATCCTTGCAAAATCAAAAAGAAGTTTTATATTAAAGCACTATTCTTAGTAAACGCTGTATGTGGTGCTCCATTCTCTTCTGCTCTTGTGCAAAAGATAGAAAAGTATTGCAGTAAATGATCTGATGTATTGCGTTTTTTTTTTAAATATATATATCGCGTTGGATTGCCTCTTGTTGAGTTGAATTGAAGTATAACTTTAAGCATCTTTGAATCAGGTCGGCATATGGTAAAGGGAAAAAAAATGAGAAATGTAGCGGTCAGGATCCTACTTACGTGCCATTCCGGTATTCGCTTAGTAAACAGAAGAACCCTGGAAAATCTGTCAGGATGATCGTCCATGGGGTTCGAACTCGAACTATATGACTTTCAGGCATCTAAGACTAAGGCTGGGTCAGGGGAGGGGGAAAGAACGCGGGTTGGTGTCTGCCAGGGCCTAAGTTGAAGGTACCACCCAGGCATTTGCTATTAATTGTAAACTATTGATAAAAAGCGAGAATGAGTTCGTGAATCAGAGACCAAGTTAAACCATTCCAAGCGAAACAATAAGGTTGTGTTGCCAGATGTGTAACCGTGGATAAAACCTGGCTACACTATTACAATCCGGAATGTAAGCAGCAAAGCGTTCAGTGGCGGCACCAGGGATCTCCCTCACCCATATTCAAGCTTCCGTTGGTAAACCTATGGCCACAATTTTTCAGACCATAAGAGAGCTCTCCTATTTGATTATCTAAAACAAAGACATTATTGCGCACAGGTAATTCCAAAATTAAGGGATCCAATCCAGAAAAGAGGAGAGAGAGGTGTTAATCACAAAAGTCTTTCTACACCAGGATAATGCACCCACCCATAAAAGTCATCACACGATGATTCTAATTGAAGCGGCAAGTTTTGAATTACTTCAACATCCTCGCTACTCCCCAGATCATGCTCCCAGCGACTTTAGTTTGTTCTGCAACTTAATCAGGCACGCGCGCTTCAATTTTCTTCATTTTCACTACCAGGACTCTCGTGCTACCTGAAAAAACACAAATAACGTTATCACTGTAAGTGATAGAAGTCTGGAATTTTTAACACGTACTACTAAAGCCTTGAATAACATTATACTAACGTACACAAATCGTAGTTCTTCTGTGTCAGAGATAATAATTTTTGAACACCCCTCGTACTTCACGCTCCACATAGAAACAGAAATTACCTTGCGGATAACGCTCTAGTAAAACTGTTTATTGATACGCTATAGCATGCGTGGGAAAGGTAAAAAAGAAGAAAAGTAGTAGAAAAGGTATTTCAAATACTTGAAGAGTGTACAAAAAGTGATCAAAAGTTGATTCATTTAAAGTGTTCAAAAATGTTTTTGGAGTGCTTTTTTGTTGTTCCTAACACTGGAATCGATTCGATACGACATATTCAGTCCATCTTTTTACCAAGTCTTTTATTCATCGGTGGACAGAAAAGCTCATGATTGCTATTCTTGGTTTTTCTTTTTTCATTCTATATTTCCACACTTATTTCTAAATCTTCGAAGGTAGTCCCTTCTTCTACCTTTTCTTCTCCAATATTTAGATTCCATTAAATGTTATAGATTGATTTATTGTTTGTGTTCGACCAGTTTATGGAACTGTTCACGATTCATTAGTATCCAGTTGGCAAGATTGTCTATCTAAACTTACAGTATTTACGTGAACATTTATAATTTTAAAAAAGGTCACATGAAAGTACTGAACATATTGTATTAGAGATCTGTTATCTTTGTGGAACCGATAAACGTTAAATGGAAGTTTTATCATCATCCGCCGGGATAGAGATAAATCTATTGGCAAAGTAAGAATGCCCAAGAATATAACAGGAACTGGTTATATTATATCGGTGGACTTAGTTTTGTTTAGTTAGGGCTATCCATTTAGACGGTTAATTGAGCAGATGAAATTACACGTGTTGTCGATTCATTTCTTTACTGTTGTGCCTTTAATAACAATTGAGTAGTCGATGATGGAAGAAATGATCCTCTGCTTACCTTTTTCGAGGTTAGTTATAAATGTGTGGGCGGCAAGTGTTGTATGACCAGCAGTAACGCACTTGAAGTTCTGACGTCAATCTTGGATATGTGGCCAGGTTTACAACAGTTTTAGAAGATTTAAAGGGAGAGAGTAAATTAGTGTAAAACGTTTTTAAAAAATAATAATTCGTCAAATTAGTTGTGACTTCAGTAAGAAAAAAAAATATTAAAATCATACTTTTCTTAAATAATTTGTATACTAAAAAGTAACAAAATAATTTTGTTTATGCATGACTAAAAAGAAAAACATGGGGGCGCTCTCATATAAGTCACTTTATAAATTCTTCAGTTGGTGCGCCCCATGTTTTTTTTAAAGTCATGTATAAGCAAAATTATTTTGTTACTTTTTAGTACGAATTGTTTAAGAAAAGTATGTTTTTATTTTATTATTCGAGTTATTTCGGGGTTCAGATACTTTTTCTCAAGCTGATGTTGGTCACTCAAATCCTGAAATGCTCTGCAATCAGTCAAACGAAACATTATTGCGGGCTAGTATTTATCTTAGGGTAAAGCAGTTCTTACTAAAAATGCTTTTAAAGAAATATATTAAAGTAACAATGGAGTATTGTATTGTCACCCGACTTACGTTGTTGTGCAAAATTTCATCATTCTATGGGATCGGGAAGTGAGTTAAATGAACGTTGCAGGATTTGAAGATACAACGAACTATTGTGAATTAAAGAAAAGTATGTAGAAATGTGTTCTTTTCTTCGTAGTGCGTAATAATATTTTATTTAAATATACTATTATACTGTTTTAAATCGAGTAATTTATTAAATTATCCGATTAACCGATTCAATTGTTTAGTAAATTGACACGCCTAATTTTAATTCAGGAAAATATTGTTACTGTGTGCTTCGTTCTACCAGAATATCAAGTTAATTCTCTTCTATATTTTGGGAAACAAAGAGAAAAAAAACCACCTCATCTGTTCAATAAATTAACCCTGGAAACTGTCTTGTTATCTTGTATTATTTTAACTCTGGAAAAAAATTAAGGGTAAATTTTTGGTGTAAGCGCTCCACTACACGAACACGAACACACTTCGAGTACTGATCAGGATAAATGTTGTTCTGTCGATTAACGAAGTAAATGCTATAAAAGTATGTCTGTGCGAAAGTAAATATTGAGCCAGTGCAATCCTTTATTTCGTCTTCCACAAGAAGGAGAAGGATGAAAACGAAAACTTCGTTGAAACAAGGATTTTGGCACGAACACGAAGATGACGTCACATCGCTGCACCAGGCCTCCTGCGGCTCCGAGTCGCTCGACACAGCGGAGCGCACAGTCAGTCAGTCACAGAGTTGACACACAGCGGTGCTGGCGCGTGGTCAGCGTGTGTGTATGTGTGTCGCACTATTCCGACACTCATTGGTTTTGAGTGCAAGGCAAGGAACGAGCTTACGCATGTGAAGGCTGTGTTTTTGTTTGTATGTGTGACTGCGTGTGGAGAGGGAGAGAGTGATGTATTCAAGCGTGTGTGTTGTTCATACATCGTTGAACCAACTGTGATCAGCTGTGACGGGTTAGTTATCGAAGTGCACGACGTGATAATAGCATAACGTGATAATTTACATTACTAGTTTTGATGAGACTGAATTAATGTGCACAGTTGTTATTTGATATCTGAAGCCATTTTTTATTTGTTAAGAAAGTCCCTTCTGGATATGTGTTAAAATTGACGGTTTTTACAGGTGACAGTTATACTATTTATTTAATCATTAC
>JAGDQP010034470.1:0-20095 GCA_022664845.1 Lepisma saccharinum | reverse complement strand
TAATAATAATAATAATAATAATAATAATAATAATAATAATAATAATATCCTGTTTCATGGTCCATAGTCTAATAGCGAAGGTCAGTTACTTTACTACAGAAGTGGGGGTCACATCGGTCACCTAACTTAGGTTTTTCATGATTTCCTCAAAGTTCCACCTGGTTATGTCGCGATGTTATATTGAATAAAGGCTCTTCTTGCCTTTACCTTCCCCATTACCCCTCCCCGGAAGTAGTACTTACTATAAGATTTCATTCCGCAGATTCAAGACGAATTGAACCGTTCATACCAATACAGGGCTGAAATGTAAAATATTTATTGATTTGCTCAACAAACTCTAAAAACAGCAATCAGGTTGTTGGAGACAAACAAAATGACAACAGGGTAAGATTTGGGAAGAATCGTCTCCGACCTTATTCAAGAAAACCATCTCTGTATATGCCATTACGATGTTCCTTAAATTAAGTCAAATGTTTAAATAACAAATTGGCAACGCTGCCAAGATATTTCGCTTTGTTTCTCAGCAAAAGCGAAAGATTTCTCTCAAATGTTCTGGATAAGCCCTTGTTTCAGAGGGTGACATGCTTCGATTTGTCCATTTTCTGCGAATTTAATTTTAATGAGATTAACTTCATATCAGTCCTGCTGTTAGTAACGCCAATGCCTACTTGGGCTGAGTGTCCCATATATTGCCTGTCTCTTTGTAAACTACAAATCTCTCTCTCTCTAACATGGTGAAACAGAGAACTAATATTTTGCCAATTACATCACTGACTGTCCCTTTGTATTTACAATTGACGATTTTAGATACTTTTAGAGTTAGTGATTATGTAAATAGTAACTACCATGATTAACCAGCAGACACGTCCAACTATTTAATTCTTATATCAAATCAGATGATTGACTCTTATTTATACAAAATAAACTATATTCTACTTTCAAGAAAATAATATTTTAGTAGAATAACTTATTTAATATAAAATGAAACAAGGTAATATTTTTATAATGTTGTATTAAATTGATTTTATCTTAGTAAAAATATTTAAGAAATTGCCATTTGTTTTCATTTTCAGATTGACGACAATGGCAAGAACCTTCACCAGCTTATCGTAAGGTGCATCTGGTGATTGTACGGAGAACGAACATTTCTCTCTATCTTTGGGAGTGGTTAATTTAGTGGATCACTTATGAAATTGATGTGGATCTCTTTAATGAAGTTCTTTTCTATTCTTTTGAATTTTGCAGCGTAAGAAAGAAAAGAAGAGATTTTTTTTCACAATGTGTGTACAAAAGAAAGTTAAAAAAGAATAAAGATATTTTACAATCAAATGTAACCTATTTTAATTTCCTTCCCCAACCATGAATATCTTTGACATGATGTAAGAACCAGAAATCACTTTACCAAAAACAAACTGTAATCAGATGCGTGGATCTGGTTTGACTACCAGACATATCAGTAGTGTTACAAAAGGAAATTGAATTCTCATTGTAGATATAATACGCATTAACTACCTAAATCCGTGTTTTTCTCATCCGCTGTGGTGGGATGTTCCAGTAATATAATACAGTATCTGAGTGGACACAAGTTGTCCAGGATTTGTTCAAGGAGCATTTACAACAGTTGCAATGAACGGTGTGGCCATCACGTTCGCCAGACACGAACCTAATCGAGCACTTATGAGACGTGGTTCATTCTCACCCAAGATCACACATTTGAGATACCAAGGAACTGTAGTCCGCTATTCAAATGGCAGGAATTAATATTCGTTCACTCGTGGAATCGATGCCACACGTCGAGTTGCTAGATGGTGCCTACACAATAGTAGGTACTTTGGACATGAATGAATAACGATTAATAAACAAGTTAAAAAAAAAGCTTTTTTTTTAAAATTGAACTTGAAACAATCTGAAGTTTCATAGAAACTAAAAACGGAAATTTCAAATTTCAAAATAAAAATGGAAACTCTACCAGATTTTGTTTCCACTTCTATACATCATTAATGCTAACTTTGAACAATAAATTTGTGCAGGGATAATTTTCTTCCTTACCTTGGATTAGGAATGGCCATTTGTTTTTGGAAAATATATTTATGAAAATGGAAGAAACCATAAAATGTTTGAAAAATCGAAAAAAAATTCTAGAAGGTTTTTTTTTTTTCGCAAAATGAAATATTTTCGGAAATTCAAAACGCAGAACATTTATTTGGGAAGTTTGAATTACGTTCCGAAAACTAAATAGTCTTAAAATATAGGATTTTTTTATAGCAAACTTAAAATGCAAAATAGAAACATATTTCTTTCTAGCTCATACGTTTACATAATGTCAAATCTACTGTAGTAACCCTTTACAATATGGATGCACATCCACTTTCGAACAACAAAAAAGAACTTTAAAAATCGAAAACGAAGAAATGTTAAACCCAATTGGAAAATTGGAAAGTTTCGAGCGGAAAATTGAAGTTTTCAAGCAATGAATTTCGGAAGTCGAGTTTCCCTCAATCCAGAAAGATAATTTAATTTATTCTTTGGATTTCCTTGTTTATTTCGGAAAATTCAGTTCAAATTTCGGTTTCTTGTTCGTCAGTTTCTTGATCAAACTGGTTCTACTTCCACTTGCACTGAATTCAAGATAAGAAAATGGCAACAAAGTGCTACACCCGATGAATACAAGTTATGTAAACGTGGGATGGGAGAGAGAGGAAGATTCTAAATAACACTAAATGTGTATATTAGATCTTGTTCATATATTAGGAAGTATGGTGAAACAAATAAAAATAATGTGTTATGAAATGCGATATTTTTTTTCCTTTTTATAAAAGAAAAAGTTGTACAATGGATACATTGTATACGTAAAGAATACACTAAATTGTTAATTTATTAAACCACAAAATTAATTACAATCAGTGTTTTCAATACAACTGCAAGGGTTTAATAAACCTTCGATTTTGTATCTTATGCAAAAATTAAGACAGTTTATTGTCTGTCGCCTTCCTTCCTTCATTTGTTTCAATACAACCAGTTCCATCTTGCGTTTCAGAATCAAATTAAATGCGAAAATGCAGGTCTTAAACAGTGAGAAATTCAATCATAGCAAATTACTTAATCCACATAAACGAATGAATATTCGTACCGTTTCCACTTCAAGACCTACAGCTGAACAAACCCTTCTTCTAACAGCTTTTCGTAAACCAAGACAAAAGAGGATATGACAAGAAATAAGTTTCTTTTTGCTGGTCGTGCCATCTAGTGTTGAATTGTAAATTTGTAGTTGATACTTTCTATTTAACTCCCATACAAATAACAGAAGGGTTGAGAACAAAGCACCATAATATTCTACACGAGAAACAAAATACTTTATAAGAAAACCGTGCTACTACACTATCAGTCTACAATGATTGTTTTCGCTCCTGACACATATCTAATTTTAAAATGCCAGTTTTTTAGAAATACTTTTGCGGTTTATGTTGGTCATTCTTTATAAAATCAAACTAGAGAAAAGACATGCATTGATTCTTATATATTATATCAAACTAAGATTACCGCTATTAAATTTTTCTAACTTAACTGGTAGTCCTAGCTTTAGTTTGGTAGCTTTAACTCTTCATAGCTTCCAAAGTCGGTAGTACCATCTTGTGTCCTTGAAACAAACTACGATACTTGGATTTGTGTAGTATAAAAACAATCTAAATTTAACATATAAAACCCAAGACGAAATGAATTTTTCATCTGAAATATTTGCTATTTTACATTTCAAAATACTCTAAAATACACATACAATAAAAACTTTCAGTACATTAAACAACAGAACGTCTTGACAATCCTTTAAGTAATGTTGTAGTATAGTAGGTATATCTGCTGTCTTCATATTAGGAGATTTGTTTATTCCATACACATTCAATTTTTCTCGCGTGTTTCACATTGATGACAAATCCTACTAAAATTTATTTGGTTTTAGAAACCTACTTTTATGGACCTTATTTTAAGAAATGTTTGGTACTGTGAATCAACATTTTTTTTCGGTGTACACAAAGAAACGTAAAAGATGGGAGAGGCAATGAGAGGTACAACTGAAAACAATGATTGAGGAACAGTATAAACCATAATAGAGAGCTTGTTGACATAAATTCAGACAGATGAGAGAGCTACATGAGAAAAATTATAACATAAAAGGATAATAAATTAGTACGATGGTGCTCGCGAGCAACAGATTGAGGATTTTTAACTTATGAACTTACAACTACACGAAATATACGAATGGTTCATACTTAATAGTATTAAAACTTATTAATATCCCAGAAAAGATATCTTTAGCATAATAATAATTGTAATAGACAAATTAAGTCTATTTTCAAAATTAGTAAATTACAAAGTCCGTTACAACTACCTCTACTGAGAACGAAATGAAGACGGCCACGAAAAGAGGTAATTAAACTTGTTTGATAACCTTGTGGTTAGATAACCTAAGGGTTGCGGAGGTGAAGGCTCTTGTAATGGTGCTTGAGGATCAGGTTGTTGTTGCATGGGTATCGTACTGGCATCAGTGCTGCAGGGGTATCTTGCACAATTACTGATACTGCATTGGCGGCGGTTGTTGCACATATATTGAACAGGTTGTAGTGGTGCAGGCGGTTGTTGCACGGATAGTATTCTTGTACCAGTACTGCAGGGGGTTCTTGGACAGTTATTACACAGGCGGTTGCACATATATTGAACAGGTTGTAGTGGTATTTGTGGTGCAGGCGCTTGTTGTACGGATGGTGTTCTTATACCTAGGTTGCAGGCGTTTCTTGCACAGCTACTACACAGGCTGTTGCACCTGTATTCAACAGGTTGTAGTGGTACTTGTGGTACAGACGGTTGTTGCACGGATACTGCACTGGTACCTGTGTTGCAGTTGATTCTTGGACAGTTACTACACATCCGGTTGCAGAGGTAGCCAACAGGTTGTAGTGGTGCCTGTGTCGTAGGTGGTTGTTTCACGGTTAATGTAGTGGTCGCTGCATTGCAGTTGGTTCTTGGACAGTTATTACACAGGCGGTTGCACATAGATTCACCAGATTGTACTGGTACTTGTTGAATATCTACTGGTGGTTGCACATTTGCTACTTGTATTGGTGCTTGTTGTCCAGGTACTTGCTGCGCAGGTACATATTGTGGTTGTGGTACTTGTTGAACCTGTAATGGTTGCACATGCGCTACTTGTATTGGTACTTGTTGTCCAGGTACTTGCTGCGCATGTACATATTGTGGTTGTCCTTGTGCTGATGTTGGTCTTAAAATTATTTGTTGTTCAGGTACTGGTGCTTGTATTAAATGTGTTGGCGTTTGTACAGGTGACACTTGTAATGGTGTTTGTGGTACAGTTGCTGTCTGTACAGGCACTCCTTGCATCGAAAATTGTGGAGGAGGTACTATATGTATTGGCGATTGTTCTTCTGATTGTTGTGGTCCATTGTTATTTGTTGGATCCATATCCTATATAAGGAAGAGAGAAAAGAGGTTCCGGATTAGAATTACTTATCGTGTTAGGAGAGCAGTGTGCGAATTAACGGGGGAAATGACGGAAAACCTTTCCTGTGAGTCTGCATGCGGACGAAGCTATAATTTCTGATTCATATCTTGATTTTCTTATCAACAATATTTCACCCCACTCCATGTAAAAATTCCTTAATTCGCACACTCTACAAGAGAAACTATAATTAACAGTTCAAGAACAATGTTTACGATTTTAAAAATACATTTAGAGGAAATTCCTCACAAATGCATTTCATTAAAATGAATTTGACATTACTCGAGAGGCATATAAATCTCCTCTCACCTCAATCATAAGTTTTGCTCAATCAAATATGTGAAAAGAAGGTGAGAGTACGCGGTAGGACAAGAGAACGAGGTCGGTCTTTTTTCTGGCGGTTGCCAACACAGAGAAAAAGCACTCAACTGGAAGTACATTGAGTCGTGCGTTACCCTGCTGTGTTTGCTGTAGTTTGGTGTTCATTGATAAATTTTCGCAGAAGTAAGAGTTAAGTTTGTATAATAAGCAGTGCTCAAGTTGGAAAGATATTTTTGCCGGAACGGTGCAATTATAAACCCATAAATTTATAGAAAAGCATTTTTATTAAATTTTACAATAGCAAGAAGTATAACCAACGTACCTTTTAACATGAAGGGTGTGATCTAAGAGTGATATTTTGTTAATATAGATGGTCACGACAAGAATATAAGATCATAACCGTTCAGATTACATTTATTGCCAAAATATATTTCGAAAATACTTTCGAGATTATTGCGTTTGGACCGTCGTGAATTTATGCCGGAACTCCGTTCCGGTGCGTTCCAGCCCAACGTTTACACTAATAATAAGACAATATTTCTATAATTTTACGCAGTTAAGCCATAAGCAATAATATTAAACTAAGGCGTTGCATCGACTGGTTCCGTTTATTGGAGAGCAGAGCTTACTACAGTAGTCAAATAGTGGCAGGCTGAAAACAATGGTTGTTTCTTCAGTACTGATAATTAGGAGAGTACAAGTGAACGAATATAGTAGGAGGACAAAAGTTCGCGCGAAAATGCTGAAACTAAGAGAAGGGCTGCAAGAGATTTGCAAGAAATAAAAGATTGTCTCTAGTTGCCCCGTCAAAGAACGCTCGCTTAGTTAAACCAGAACAGGTGAGAACAAACAAAGAAGAGACGAACACAAGAAAAATAAACGATTATCAACTTCTAGTTCAACAAATGAACACCATGGAAGAACATCTTGCCGAGGCTGTGGGGAGACGTTTGAGGATGACTGGGTTCTGTGCGGAAAATGTGGGAGGTGGTGGCATGAGGACTGCTCGGGATATGAAGAAACCCTTTATTTGTGATTGTTATTAAGTGCGTACTCCCTCCATCAATTGCACTGTTACCCGACTTGTCGGGCAAGAGCACTCAAGTAGATTCTTTTGGTATTTCTTTCTATATTTCTGAAATTAGGTTAGTTACCACTTTTTTCACTCCCATACAGTTAGAAGACATTACAATGTACCCACTGGCAATTTTTTATAAAAAATGATGATATAAAGGATTGGTAAAATATAATAAACTAGGTGCGTACTATTACCCTCCTTTCCTATATATTCGTTTGCGTAGAACTTCGTTCGATTGTGATTTGTTAATCCGACACGGCTTACGTCATTATTTGTGGAGATATCATCATTGTAATGATTCCAGGATAAGTTTAAATCCCTATAACTATGTCTTCACAACACATAACAATACTACCGTCCTACTGGCAGTACGTGTGTGTGCTACCAGCAGGACCCACATATGAATACCGTTGTACTGCGAGCAGGAAACATCATCGTTCTATCGGCAGGACAAATACCTGGACGTTCTATCATTAACAGTAGATTACTTCAAGGTGGTTACTTGGGTAAATACAAAAAGATCCCCCTGGTATCTAATGTGAAGGTCTTGTCACTAACAGATACTGCAATGTTTTCGGAAGAACAACCGAAATTGTTGCCATCGTTCTACTATGACCCTATTGTCATAAGTACAGTATTCTTATTATACTAATAGTACAAGCAGAAGTAATAATAGCGCTAATATGTAAATTTAATGGCATGGAATACCTACCGAATACTTTTGTACTTTTAACCCCGCACCAACAGGCGTGCATATCAATTTGTAAGCTTATAAAATATAATTTAATTATATCACAAGCAGGCAATAAGCTTGCCTTAAAACTAAGTTAGGCGCATATACTCTTATTACAAGCTTCAAAGCAGTTTAATTCAAACTATCCAGTGCACATCTCTTTGTTAGTTTAAGCTATAGTCTTCAGTCCAATTTATAAATATTCGAATTGTTAACCATGAAGTTTATTTCCAACTTCGATCAAGCTTATCAATTTACAATATAAGCTTGATTTAAGTTCCGAAATAAATTTTTGTGTTTGATTTAACCTTAACACAAACACTCTTTACGTAAGAACTTGTACAGAAGTGGTCTAAGAGCATGACTAAATAACAAAAACTTTGAGCACATTAATAACCTAAGCATCTACCAAAACAATTTTAACTTCAAAAATAAAATGATACTATTCTAAATAATATTAAAGTTATTTGCATTATAAGATTCTTTCATTTCGTTTAGGTGTATTACGCCAAACACATAAACTTGCATTATAATCAGTGCACTAGCACGTACAAAATTTTATTTGTCAGTATCTTCTACCTGGGTCACTTGAAGATATTGTCCAGATGTCGAAGGCACAGGGGATTCTCCTTCTAATTGACTGTCTCCGTCATTAGACTCATTCTCTGGTGGCGAATCGGGATAATCTATGAATAAAATATAAAAAAATATAAAACTATTATTACCTGTTATCATATAGAAAATCATTTAAATACGTAAACCTATTTATATTTCTTATAGATCATTTTAATATCTAGTAATCTGATTACAAGGATTTAAATAGGTAACGGATCTTCTGCTACCAGCCCGAAATTGACGCTAGCACATGTGCGCGCACCTAGAGTACCTGGCAATTTAATTGATTAAAATAACATGTTCAAATCTTCCTCGCTTTCATCCTAAGCACCACGCTTTCACACTTAAGCATATACACACCAATACGACACGCAAGTTCATCCAAATGATCCAGGCAAAATTAATCTAAAAACTGGCTTCAAGTTGACCCAACTTAATTTGTATGGGACCAGCCAATCCATTACCTATTCATTACCTATTAAAATCCATGTTATGATTAAAAGATTTACACATTTAAAAAAAATAAAGGTTCTGATGGCTCAAAATTATTCTGACATTAAGAAAACTATTTTATTTAACTTGACACAGGATTTAAAACAACTCAATAATGGTATTACAGTACTTTCAGAAATGTTTTAAATATCTTTGAACTAATCGCACATGATGTCCGCAAAACTTTTCAAGTCAGCTTTACTAGCAAGCGTCTCTTTTCATGGTATCTTATTTACCACCATCTTCATATTGTGCAAGTAAGGAACGCTCTTCTACGTAATTCAATCCGCGTTTAGGCTTCGATAAATACAGGCTACAAGCTAATTATTTTAACATGTGCAAAAAACTATCTGTACAAATATAAATACACAAAGTTGATGCACTCAGACACGTTCAGCATGTTTCTGCCCAACAAGTCAATAAGATGGCTACAGAAGTTTCTTTGTTATTACATAGTTTCAAGACAGAAAACGAGAGGAGAATATACACTGAAGTGCCAAAAGTCATGGGATACCTACCTAATACCGTGTGGGACCCCCTCAAGCATGGCAAAAGTGCAGTAACTTGACATGGAAGGGACACAACAAGTCGCTGGTAGTCCGCTGGAGGGATGTGCAGTCATTCAGTCTCGATTGGCGTCCACAATTCAGTGGCTGTTGCATGTGGAGGATCCTGGGCACGAATAGCCCGCTCAATGATATACCACATGTGCTTGATACGGTTCGTGTCCGGCAATCTACGGGGGAAAATCATACGTTGGAAGTTGCCAGAATGTTCCTCAAACCAGTCGCGCACCATTGCGGCCCGTTGGCATAGCGCATTGTCATCCTGGAAAATCCCATTGTTGGCAGGATACACCAAGTTCATAAAGGGTTGGAAATATTCACCAAGCGGCTGAACATAGTGCTGACCGGCCAATGCCCAGTTCAAGCGGACCAGAGGACCCAAGCCATGCCAAATAAATACGCCCCAAACCATGACGGAGCCACCACAAGCTTGCACAATGTCTCCTAGACAACTTGAGTCCATTGATGGTGTCTGCGCCACATCCGAACCCTACCATCCGCGCATATTAATTGAAAATGTGACTCATCTGACCACGCTACACGTTGCCAGTCCTCTAAGGACCAATCCATGTGTTCCAGAGCACATGTGAATCACCGCCGCCGATGGGTAGCGATTAATAGCGGCACACTTGTCGGTCTTCGGCTGCGATAACCCATGGAGACCAAATTGCGCTGCACTGACCTCAGAGAAACGTTCCTAGGACGCCCTGTACTGATTCCTGATGTCGGATCACGTACTGTTGCTTATCTGTTTGCCCGGACGAGTCTGTCAGACGTAGCCGGTCACGATCATTCAGCACCCGTGGGCGACCACTCCATTGTCCCTTATGCGTTGCAATGCCTACAATGCGGTACTCACGGTCCATCCTTGACACTGTGGAGCGAGTCAAGTTCAGTGTCCGGACGATTCCGAAATCGCATGCCCCATTCATTTAGCATTAACTATCATTCCGCACTCACATGCTGATTATTCCCGTCGGTTTGACATGATGTTACCGCGCCGGCAACTAGTTCCTTCCCACCATTCAATGACTTTTGGCACGTCAGGGTAAACAACTAATTAGTTAATGCACAAATTAATATACATATTGGCACAGTGTTCTACAATAGGTTTAACGCCAAAAATATGTAACAAAAACAACAATGATATAGATTTATTTTGTATCAAGCAATTTACAACTTTATTGTTATCATTTTGGTGTTCACTGTGTTACCGGATACTGAGAGTTTACATTACGTTCATTCAATGCAGATATATTTTTAATTTCAATCAGCATTCAAATATATAGATGCTATCTTTAAAAAAAATCGATTTCTCTTGTAATCTCTAGCCGCTATATGACACGCTATTTCTTCAATATGCTTGGAAAATATGTATCCAAATATTTAACGTTCCTGTCGTAAAAACGTGTTTAATAACATATGACAATTTCAAATTTTATCAACACAGAATTTTGTATATGAGCATCCGAAATGTTCATGAACTTCATCTACAAGTTAATAAACACAGCGTCAACATGTTTATCAGCATGTATGGGCTAGTGTGTACCTCTGAGCTGTACTGAAAGATATTGGAGCCTTGTATGTCATTTTCAAGGTTTAATCCAAAATGGACCAAACTTTCAGATGAAACCCAGTATTTTTCCATTACTGTAACTACGTGGCTCACTCAGTGATTTCACCAGACCCCTCTTCCTCTGTGGGTATATCACCCCCAAATTCTCAAGAATACCCCCAACTTTATACAATTTTTACGGTTAAAGATACATTGAAATCGTGCAAAACTCCATTTACACCCTGCCAATTTTAACTTTACACCCCCCGAAACTGAAAATCCTGGTGGAATCCCTTAGCCCACTTTTAATTTGCCGTACGTCGTCATAATTCTTGAGTTGCGTATATACTGGATAGCGCATATAATAGAATATTTCGTATTAATAACACTCAAGGTATTTGCAAGAATTAAGACATTTATGTTAGTCTAAACAACACAGTCGGGAGGCTATGCAATATGCATGTATGCTAGCGCCAGGCTGTAGCAGCGAATATCCTATTTGGATGATCATTGTTTCGTTGGAAAAAAATAATGCGAGACCTTTCCAAAGACACCTACTATACAACTTTCTACGCCTACTAGTTTCTTAATTGAAAATTCCCCACTCGGATATCGGGACATATCCCTGTGTGGATTATCTATTCGACTCTGAACTACTCTCGCCGAGACCTCTCCAACGACACCTCAACCGCCTTCCTAGTACAAGTACCCAAGCAGCACGGAGACATCATTGTCGCTATTTTTTACCTTCATATGACGTGAAAATGGCGTCTTGTGTTTCCTGAATTAAACATTCCCCCATATATCGGTCGCAGCCCTTCTGATCTGGATAAATGACACGGGTTTGAACTCGTTTTGCAGAAACCTTCCTAACAAAGACTGAAACACCTTGATAGCCCAAGTAGTTCCTGAGTTACAAATCCACCCTATCTCTGGACCTACCCCTGTGATGGGTATGATCTATAAAGGTATGAACTCGTCTCACCGAGACCTTTCCAACGACACCTCAACTATTGTCCCAGCCCTAGTAGTTTCTAAGTTGAAAGTTCTGCAGACAGACAGACCGGTGCTTCACAGCACTTTCTGCTGAAGCCTAAAGTGTACCATACAGCGAAAACAAACATAAAAAAATTGACTTATAGCTACAACCGAGGTTAACTGTTCCGTCTTTTAGCTAGCTTCAAATACTAAATTAACTTATAATGTAATCGAGCTCTCCAGTTTGATAAATTAGAGCTCACTGGTATGGAAATACATCCTCCTCCTCCCTTCAATAATATGTACGAGTTGTATCTGTCATTTTCCTCTTCCTCTTTTGCTTTCAACCCTTTTTCAATTCTATCTTCAGTATCCAAGATAGAACAGAAACTTTAAGAAAATTTGTTTTACGGTTATCACGATTTACTCTACATAAAGTTCCCCCAGCAAGGATTTAGAATCTTATTTCGTTTGCCCCGGGAAATATACGGTTAATTACGATTATCAACACTGGACTAATAGCACCGAATCGTCCATCATCAATACTTTCGTTTTGCCTGCGTAGTAAAGTTAGTCAATTATGGTTAGTTTAAAAGTTTATTATGAATTTTATTTTGCACTATTAGGCAGTTCTGTTCATGCCTCTTAGGAGTGATCCTACTTTAGGGTGGACGAATTATTTTTGTAGGACGACTAACAGTTTGGTCTCATTTGACAACAAAGGGCTATGTGTTGGCAGATAATAGTAGAAATCCTAATATATCAAATAGGTATATAATCAACATTGACTGTTGCCTTATTGAACATTGAAGTAAACAGGAATTACCCACACATATAATCAAAGTATTAGTAGTAGTAGTAGTAGTTATAGCAGTAGTAGAACATATGCTCTTTTCTTTTCTAGAGCGCAGTACTTACTATTAAACTGTATCGTCTTCGCTCTGATATTCCTTAACTTAAAATATCTTGCTAATATCATGTAGAAACATTATATTTGTAGAATATGAGGTAAAAATTTAACAATGAATTATTTCCCATTGCACATGACAGGGCATGTCCATATTCTGTCTTTTGGTTTCCATAACAACAAGTAACAAACATTATTTATATAAATAGACCTACTATAAATCAAGATTTATACTAATCAAAATTGTCCATACCCACAATCAAACCCCACTACAGAAAGTAAATTATGCGAATTTTCACTGAATAAAACCATGGGAACAGATAGCGGAAAGTATTTGAAGGTATGAAAATATCGTACGCCGAAATTCTAATAATAATAAATAAATAAATAAAAAAATCAGTAGGACTGATTCGATTGGTTCGGACTGGGATGTCCGTGTTTGAATACACCAGATCCATATACCCGTCGGAGATTGGGAAGTTTTCATATCTGCAGCACAAGAATTGAAGAGTGTGAGGCAAGAACATGGTAACCCACAATGTTAAACTTTTAAGAAATTCGATTTTTACTGCTGCACAAGTCATTTTCATTGGCTGAAAGCTGATTTTTTCACGTAAAGCTATACTTAAAGGCTTAAAATAATTGTACCAAATCAAAAAAACGAATTTCTATTTTTCATGCTGCTGTCTGGGTTACCATGTTTTATTATTTATACCATAATATTCGCTACCTAAGTCACTCAAGAATAAATCTTTTCACTGAACTCGCTCTAAGAAATGTTTAATTTATAAATTCTTTTCCTTTTTAGTGGCAAGCTGGTATACTGCTCCTCGTTTCCCGCCATCTTAATTGTTGGTTACCATCTTATGAATCCCAAAATGTTACAATAGGCTTACCATAAGTAAATATTGCTGCCATCTCTGGAGCACAATTTGAAGTCGGACAACATTAAACGACGCGGTATGATTCCTTTCCATCGGGTGCTGAATAACTAAAAAAAATAAACATTTGTGGGTTACCATGTTTTTGCTTCACACCCTTCAATTCTGCCAGGTCCCCATGGGGTAGGATTCATTCTCAAATACTCTTAACTAAAAGAATTTTTACGGTTAAAAATTGCAATAAACTCTGCAAAGGTTTACAGCCCTCGATTTCAACTTAGCATCCTCCAAACTGAAAATCCTGGCAAAATCCCTGTTTCAAATCCCGAACACGATTGTATTGACAGGTTTATCGTGATTTCCCACAGTCACATTGAATCATTATAGTGTAGTAGCTTAGCGAAAAAATCGTGACAGATTGGATTAAAGCGACAGATTTTGCATAGTTCTTCTATACCCTCAGTACAATCAATCTGTAGGGTGGTGCCCGATTTTCGGGTCTGACATCTTGAAATACGACGTCATCTTTATTTTCTTCAAGGCTTTTCGACTATTCTCCAAAAATCGCTGATTATCTCCCCAATGGTAGAGTTTATAGCAAAAAGTGTTCGGTAAAGTTATATTTCTAATTAAATTTCCTACAATTTGAGTAAAATACCGCTTTTGTATCTTTAATATTTTACGTGATATAAGATTTTAAAACTGAGAGTGAGACCCCGATAGGTAATCATACGATATCATAACTCATGCTCCTCCTACCGGGATTCATTGGCTGTGGTTCCCTTCAGGTTGCGTCCAGAACGGACGACGTAAAGCTCGATCAGCTTTATTATTTTCTGACAATACATGACATAGTACAAAATTATTGACACACGTATACAAATAGTGAGCAGTAGGTAGCAGATAGCAATTCTTTTCGCATTGGTGTTGGCATTAATAATGGCGATAATGTCCATCCCATTGTTAACCTCTTACAACGAAAGTATCTCTTGCCACATTTAATACCGAAGAATTGACGTGTATAAGAGGCCAACGTAATAGCTCACTCTATGTATACCTGTGTCAATAATTTTGTTCTATGTCATGTATTGTCAGAAAATAATAAAGCGGATCGAGCTTTAGACTGTCCGTTCCGGACGCAACCTGAAGGAATCCACAACCACGGTTCGGACCCATATGCGCGGTCAGACAAGAACTGCCCTGGGTATATTCAACAAAACCCAACACACTACCGGTATTACAGGTTCATATTGCAATCTATAACATGCCAACATTTTGAAAGCTTGTATCTCGAAAACAATTAAAACTACAAAAGCGGTATTGCACTCAAATTGCTGGTAATTTGATTTTAAATAAAACGTATTCGAACACTTTTTGTTGTAGACTGTAGCATTGGGGAAAGAATCAGTGATTTTTAAAGAAAAGTCGAAAATTTACCAAAAAAGTCAAAATTTGAAAGCTTGTATCTCTATAACTATGAAAGTTTACAAATGCGTTATTGGGCTCAAATTGTAGAAAATTTAATGATAAATAAGATATTTGAACACTTTTTGCTGTAAACTCTACCATTGGGGAGATAATGAACGATTTTTAAATAAAAGTCGTAAAACCTTGAAGAAAATAAAGATGGCGTCGAATTTCAAGATGGTGGACCCGAAAATCGGGCATCATCCTACAAATTGATTGTACTGAGGGTATAGAAGAACTATGGAAAATCTGGCGCTTAAATCCAGCATTTCAAGATTCTGGCTAATTTTTTGCTCTAAGCAACCACACTATTACCGGTACTCAAATTTTTGTTAATTTTTACAAGTGTAGTAACATTCAAGAACGTTTAATTTCTATACAAGCATAGTCATTCATGAATTGTTTGTACCAATTGCAACTTGCAGTACAAGCCAGAATTGTAGTTTACTTGCCGTGAAGAGCTGTAAACTACAGTTCATGTCACTAGACACTTATAAACTTTTCGAAGTTTCTTTTAAGAAATCCATGAGTTGCTACCAGTGATGCCGCCAGAGCCCCCTGTAGGAGTGTCACCCCCAAAATCCCTGAGAGCACAACTTAAAAGAAATTGACGGTCAAAAATCGATAGAAACCGTACAAAACTTCACATACGCCCTCCCAATTTTGACTTCACACCCCCCACACTGAAAATCCTGTCGGAATCCCTGGTTTCTATCATAATATTATCCATTTTTTATTGTTGTTGTTCATTTGCAAACATTTCAAACACAACAAAATAACGCGATACATGAAAAAAACAATGTTCTCTACATGTGTTCTAGATTAACGCCACTTTTAGCGCATGCGCAAGAAGTTGTATAATAGTAGTCGTTATTCGAGAGATATCAAGTCAGGCCGGATACTTTTTAATCATTACGAGAACAGTATAAGAATATATTAAATAACATAATAAATAATAAATTACTTACAAAATAATAAATAACATAAAAATGTTAGTCAAATACAAAACAAATACCATACCATTGCGATATATGAATGCTCCCATGGGATAGTAGGCTCTATATTCTGGGTTAACATCATTCTCGGCATAGTCTGGTTTTGGCTTTCCTTGTATCACCTCTTCATCATCCTCTGATGTGGACCTCTTTGACGCAGTTGTCATTTGTGCTGACAAGGTTCGGTACGCCACTGGGTAGAATGGTGAAGTTGCAGGAAGTCTCGGATTGATAGGATACTGATGTGCATTGGGCCTTGGAGAAATGAAGGTCCCGCCCACCAGCGCCACGGAAGAGATCACAATAAGCACCTAAAGAAATGGAAATAATAATAATAATAATATATCATATATTATTAGATATAGCTATGAGTCCAATTAAAAACGAGCTCACTTAATAAAGAGCTGACTTACACTGAAAAAAATTGAGTTGCAGGCGATAACAGTACAGTAATGATATGATTGTAACTTAAATCTAGGGGAAAGTACAGTAATCCTGGCACATACTGTAATTGATGTTATGCCATTACTATTATTTTTTTAAAAAAAAGTCTGTGCAATGGAAAAATAACAGATGCTACGTAAAACTTCTGCACGATCCGTGCTTAAAGTAATTCTATGTCTGAATTGAAGTGAATAATCGACGTATTTTTCTTGACGGATGGCTCCGTAGCGGAGCGGATAAAGCGATGGAATGCAAATCACAAAGTTCCAGGTTCGAATACTGCCACAGACAAGTGAAAAAGGTTCAACTGTACCTGAAGATGAGAGAATATGATCTCTCTCGAAACTACAGTAGAGATACAACTCTAATATCATAAAGACAAAGGATAATCTCCAACTGAAGACATATACTTCCGTAACTTTGCTCAGTAGTAGAGTATTATCAATAAATGGATATTTAACATGACCATGGGCAAGACTACAATTTGGAATAATGACTGTACTCCGGATACCATTTCATTATGTGAAGCCACAACAGCGACGTCATTAAGTTCCTCTATTGTTTTACTGCAAGAACAAACGTAAGGAAACTCATTACGCGTTATGGCATAAGGACAAGTTGTAATCAAGATCACATTTTTTCTAGGACTATTGAAAAATGTATGTAGTTCAGTTTATTAAAACAGAATACACCGGGCAAACGCCGGAATGGCATCTTCAAATTAAGCTCTGGTCGATTTCCTTCCATCATCCTCTCAACTACACCGTCTCGCTTTGAGCCAAAGTTTCCTATTTAAAAAAAAAAACTTACCAGTACCAGAACAGGAATAACTCTACAGCGAACTGGCCTCGGGGTGACTGAGAGGTTGGCACGCTCGTTTTCTGTGCGCGTGGTCAGGGGTTCAATTCCCGCCAGGGTTCATTGAACGGTGTGGTTCGGTGCTCACTTTACCAAAAACTATAAGTCCTATCCTTAAAGCTAGCCAGCTCGTTTAAGACGCTAATAATTCAATCAATCAATCCGAAGGGAAGTAACGGAAAATGACCAAACTTCACACAGACTTACCAATGACTATTACCAGCTGCATCGAGCACATAAAAATCAAAGTGGTCGAACGAAACACGGTACATGAACACCCAAATTACTGATCAGCACATGACCAGATTCTATTTCATTTTATTAAGTATTTGTTAATAAATTTCATGTTTAATTAGCGTTTAAGTTTTACAATAATCATAATTACAAGGGAATTTAAAAAAAAGAAAGACGAAAATATTCATATATCTTGCATCTAAATGTATTTTGGCTAAGAGAAATTTCGATATTTTTATATATAATATACAGTAAAGAGTCTTTACGAGACTAGATTCTCGAGAGATAAGCTTTGATCTTGTTTGCGCACAGTAGTATGGAACATGTCAACTCTACAGATATTATACAATGATTATAACATTAAACATTGAACAGAAGGCAGTATGAGATACAATAGTATATACGATGATACAAAAAATGAATAATACAATACGATTTGATAACGAATTTACAACAAAATCCAACATAAATAATAAAAAGATGAAATGTTTCACGTATAAGGCAGTGTTTATCCAGACAGCAACTAGCAAAGGAAACCCAACTGAAACTGAAGTTGGTCCATAAGATCACATGCATTTGAATAGTTGCCAGGTTTATCGTTTGGTCTGGGTCAGGGGTGCCCAATCTTTGAGTAACGGAGGCACTAATACGATTTGGTATCGGGTCAGAAAAATTAAGATTCATAAAGCAGCAGGGTTATAAAACAAAAGGTTCTTTTTTTAACCCATTAACTCGTTTTGTTGTATTTTGATAGCAAAAATAAATAAATAAAAGAATAGGGATTAAGGGTGTAATTTGGTTTAATTTTTTTAATGGGGTTTTATTAAATAATTTAGCTTTCCCAAAATGTACCTTTATTAAATTTAAAATTTTATCATTTTGCGTTTACATGGGTAGGTGAATACAACATTGAAAACATCTTTCGATGTTTACTATTTTTAAGTGGGTCTTTTTTATTAAATCCATTGACTTTTTTAAGTACGGGGTTAAAAAAAATAAAGTCAAACTACTAAGGGAGGGTTTTATTTTTTAATTTCAAAATAGTGTTAACAGTGAGTAATAAAGATTGATTCTTTTATACAGAGAAGCATGATATTTAACTACGCCTAGTGTATGAAAAAGAGAAAAAAGGAAAAAATAAAGATTAATCATCTTAAAAAATTAAAAAACGTTTACAGTGTATTAAAGAAGATTGTTATTATGGATAAACTAATCCAAAAGTATTTTTGCTTTTTCCGAAATAGTTAATCTCCGAAAAATTGTCACTGACCATCAATAGCGTTCATAACATTGTAAAGATGAACAATGTTGCACGTCTTTGCAGATGTTTATTTCTTTTTCGATACAACACGTAAAGGTCGACACTGTCCTCCCCAGAAGGACATGTATCGGAGCAAAACCTAGTGCCTGCAAACTGGCTCTCCTCCAATATAGATACCGGTACACTTGTAAACTACAGAAACTTGAGTCCAGCAACTGTCAAGTTTTAGTTGCGTTTCCGTCACCATTTGTTGTCTGTTTAATAGCGTCCCAACTAGATATGGCCACATTTTTCCGAAAAATTGAAAACGGAAAATTCATTTCCCGGTAACCGGAAAATTCAGAACGGAAAACAGAAAAAAATAATTAAAAAACGGAAAACTAAATTTTCCCCTGAAAACGGATTCTTTTACGGAAAACAGAAAAAAACGCAAAACGGAAATCTTAAAAAATTCCGAAAATCCGGAAAATATTATTCCCAGGAAACCGGAAAAATATAAAATAAAATAATGGCTGAGCAAAGCACTACAATTTATTTTAAAAAATTAAAATTTTTGTAAACGTTTTTGTAAAATTTTATTTTATTTTCTTATTTAAATAGTTTGTACTGTACAAGAAGGAAGAGGAAAAGGGCTTAATTTGATTTTGTAAGATAAAGGTAGTAGGAGCAGGAGAAAAGGGGTTAATTAAAAATTCACTTTTTGTAGTCGGTACGGGATTGGCTGGGAACTTCTGATAAGAGCCAATCAGGAACCACGAAACTGTCTCACTGAAGGTTGTGTTGTGTATATGATTTAGTGTGTCTGAGGAAGCCGAGTGTTTTGGTAATCGGCGAAAACGTTTACAAAAATTTTAATTTTTTAAAATCAATTGTAGTGCTTTGCTCAGCCATTATTTTATTTTACCTTTGGTATATAAAAGCAAAGCTTTCGTATGGAGAATATCACGGAAAATATGTTTTCCGGAAGTGGCCATATCTCGTCCTAACTGTTCATTGTTAAACTCCCTTAGAGTTAGGCAACCCAATTTACATAAAATAACGATGTGTTGCTAACCTTCAAGGATGATTTTACGAAATAATCTTTGAAAGAACTTCTCACGGAAGTTACGTCCGCGGAAGTGTAGTCAACACAGGAAATGAGAGAATACATTACTGTTCTTTGTAAAGAATGTTTTGACGTAGAAAATAAAAATCATTTTTT
>JAGDQP010034469.1:0-20095 GCA_022664845.1 Lepisma saccharinum | reverse complement strand
TCGATGTAGCGAAGCCAGGTGAAAGGTTTGAGAGGTGTGGAGTTGAGGTATTGGGTCTCCAGGCGTCCCATGAAAAGTTTGACGTAGGAAGGGGCATGCGAGTGCCTGTGGCTGTGCCTTTCATTTGCGTATATATATATAAAACTAGCACAAAGGAAAGCCGGGAGGGCAATTTAAGGTAAATTTAAGAAAAATGAAGGAAAATAAAGCAAAATACTTACAGCTTATAGTTTCGTATTAGATCACATATAAAAAGTTTATTATATTTTGCGCATAAAGTTGCACGTTTTCAAGTATAGATGAAGAGAGGGAAGTTCACGTGTTCACAAAGTACAAGATTGAAGAGAGAGTGGCGACACGTAGCGGACGATGCATCAAAACTGGAGGACAACTGACTGCCGTAGCGCGTAGATTTCCGGAATTTGAAATAATAATAACTGTATAGCGTGTAAGTACAGGGTGGGAACGTGGATGAAAATGTGTTGAAAATGCAGCGGAAAAGGTAAGGTTAGAGTTATTGAAGTTTAAGGCCAGGTTTTATTTTCGCGCTCAAACTATTAATAAAGGCATTCTCCCACAGACTTTTATATATATTAGAGAGTATTCGGTAGTTTCACTAAACTTTTGCTAATCAGTTTCAACTAAAGATGAACTAAAGTTGATTTCTAGTTTCAAATAGAAATATAAACTAAAGTTGATTTCTAGTTTCAACTAGAAATATAAACTATATTTCCTAAATTTTGGATCAGATGGACGTGAACTAATTTTTCGTATGGAAGTTCACTAAAAGGTATAAAAGATACATTTAAGTGGTCGTACTTTTTTTTTTTTTTTTTTTTTTTTTTTACTTGGTTTCACAATTGTCTTCTGGTTGGAGATATTCTATTTTATTTTCTTGTTTGAAATGTCTGGAAAATTTATTTTTATTTAGTACATAAGTATTTGTTTTTCATGTTCGTTCTACATAGGAAATAGTATATGCTTGTTTTAATTGATTGTGGTTTTTTGCTTGTTTTCAAGAAGAAAAATGTAAATTAATGACTGAAATTATTTTTGTTTGTTTGCGAGAAGAAAAATGTAAACTAATGACTAAAAAGAAGACAAATTAGACCTGGTTATTTGAATAGATCTGGAATATGAAAAATAGCATTTAGTAGACACCCTTATCCGTGCATTTTTAGAATGGAAACATTTCAATAACACTGGTCAGCAAAATTAAGGATCACAATTAAAAAAAAAAAAAAGAGTATGAAATTTATTGTTTATGAGGCGCTGAGTTCAAAAGTATCCAACGTTTGTCGCCATCGCCCACCATTTTGTCGTAACTGGTGGTTATATTTGTAACTATAGAGTGAGTGAAAAGTCACAATACATCTTTGTAGTTCACAAAATGTCTGGGAAATGAAGCATCATAGTATAAAAAATTTAAATGGTGAGAAAGGGCAACATTTTGGAGTAGATAATGAACGTAGCCGCCATCTTGAAACCCACCATATTGGATGGAGGTCATCGTTTCAAATAGCAAGTGGATTGTGTGACATATCGATCAACGTGAGACTTTTCCCAGAAAGTAATTCCAGCTCTAAGATTTTACCTACCTCTAACAGTGTTTGTATAACCCTCACTGAAAATTTGTAGTTTGATATGAGTGGACCTCTAATACAGCCTTATTTCTCACAAACCGATAAGAAACTGAAGCATCGTAGTACACAAATGTAAAATGGTGGAAAGAGGTTATAATTTGGGGTAGAGGACCAACGTAGCCGCCATTTTAAAATCCGCCATATTGGATGAAGGTCATTTATTTTAAATGGAAAGTGGTTCATATGACATGTCAAACAATATGAGAATGTTCCCAGAAAGCCATTCCATATGTTAGATTTGACCTAAATATTACTGTGATGGAGTTAAGATGCGGCTGGATAAATGAAGAGATGTACAGCAAATTATGTAGGTCAAGTGTAATACCGGGTATGACTTTCTCGGTACATTCTCGTGTTATTTGATATGTCGCACGACCCAGTTTCCATTTGAAAAAATTGACCTCCATCAAATATGTCGGATTTCAGGATGGCGGCCACGGTGATCGTCTACTACAAAATGTAGCTCTTTCCAACCGTTCCACAGTTGTTTAATACTACGCTCCATTTCCTTGACGGTTTGTGATTTAACTGCAACTTTTGACTCACCCTGTATGCTATCTTCTTACTACATGCAAGCAATTTGTGACAAAATGGTCAACACACTGAAATTAAGAAAATAGTCTTTACACTGTTGACCAGTGTAATATGTAAATGAAGACTATTTTTTTTTTTTTGATTAGGTAATTAACACATTGAGTTGTGAAGATTTTAGTGATACCGAATATTTATACCTATATATTAAACCTAAATATTTGTTCTTTATGTGTTGGAAGGAAAAATCTAGGGATGTTGTATTTTCTGTCACATGAGTATACGTATAATTTGTAAGAATAAGTGCTGATAGAATATGAAACCTTGAATGATATTTGGTTAAAAAGTGTAAACGAAACACCCAGCTTTTAATCTGTAATTTTCCTAAAATGCATTAATGCGAACTCTAATCTAAAACAAAACAGTTAACTAATAAGATGTGATACTGAAACTTGGACTCAGTAATCATTTTTAACGAATCAGAAACCAGAACCACATAAAATAAATTCACATTGCAGTCAGGGGCGTTCCGAAGGTTCATAAGGTGGGGTGTAGTGGCTTAATGTGCCGAACTGATAAGTATGATGTACCGAATAACGAGATGTAGTATCAGATAGTTTGTCTTGTAATAGGCAAAAACAACCCGGGTTCGATCCTCAGTTCAACCTTTTTGAAATATTCTCCGCTTGCGGTTACATCAATAGTTATGTATCTTATTCCTTCAATAATACACAATTTTAAATTATAGAATACGTTTTCAAATTATTATTATTATTATGTAGATGTATAAAAATGAAGATATATTTGGATACAGAGAGTCAAAATAAAAATGTTATTTAGTTTTCTCTATTAAAGTTACAATAAAGATACGACAATAACAAGGCATCTTTTAAGTGTAAAATTGTGTTTACTTTAACTCGTATATTCTGTAAGTTGATAATAACAATAACATACTTCTAACCACAAAAATGAATTTCGCATTATATTTTTGAAGCGAAAGAAGTTATTCGTTCATTGAGATTCTTGACCCAAATACGTACCGTACGAAATTTTATATCTTACACTTTACAAAGAAATATGGTTTGTGTTGAAGTCGTAACAAATTCATGTAAATCAACAAATTTTATGCTGATACTATCTGGACACGGCGTTCTTTAAGGAATGCCCATCTGTGAACAATCTGACTTATATTAAGACTATCTACAATATTCTTCTTGGTACGGAGTATCATAAGGGAATCTAGTCTGTTGTCCGTCATTGTCGTACGTATGTAATTTTTAATTTGCTGAACGCTCTTTCATTAGATGCAACTGACACTGGGGCTGTAAGAGCAAGGCGACAAATGCTGTTTGCCAGTGGTAGTACATTTTTCATAGTTTGAACTTTACTCATTACACCTGATAATGACACTTCACTCACGCACTGATCACTGTGTATTTTCAACTCCGATAGCACTGCAAAAGTATCAAACTTTAAAGCTGATGGATATAAAGAAACTGCTCCTTCAACACAGCTAATACTAATATTTTCTTCCTTCATGGGTGTACTAAAAATTGCTAAAAGAGATTTGACTATTTCTATGCACTTCTTCAGATTTTCCTTGGATAAGATAAGTAGCATATCTAATACTGCTACAAACTCCTTTGAATAGAAAGACTCCAGCGTATGATGAACTTGAGACTCAGCATTGTCATCCAGACGTTTAGGCGCAACACGACGACGATGATGAATTGAAGTCAATTTCAGCATCAACACCCGAAGAGTATTCATACGAAATTGCACTCAAAATCAAATTCTTCATTCCTTCACTATCGTTCCTGATATCCTCCAATGATTTTATGGCACTCTCATTGAGAACGAATGCCTCAAGAATATTTAGTTCCTTCTCTTCAAGTTTCTGTGTTAAAATCTTAACGTTATACATAATATTCTTCATATACGTTATTGAAACAATGAAGTCAAAAGACAACAATTGCTTACTCAGACCAAGCGCTGCGGCTTATGTGTTATTATCAAGCTGATAGAATTAGACATTTTATTTAGAACCTTAACGACTTCATTAAGTGATGCCCAGAGAGCTTTGTTTGATACGGCTCCCCCTGTCGAGCGGGTCTTTGAAAGGTTACGCAAGTGAAGTGCTGCTTCATATTTGGATAGTTCACTATAAGAAATTAAAACGTTTTGTACTTGATGTTAAAAGTACATACGAATTTTCAAGGACATTGAAGAAATCACCAACAATAGCGCTTACATCACAACTGTGTTCCAGAAACGTGTTAAGTCTGTGTGCCTGACAAGGCATGTAAGGGATTTCACGACCTACAATTTCAGATTATTTTCTCTGTGCTCCTTTGTTCTCTCCTGACATTGCGCTGGCACGGTCATAAGACTGAAATGCTATGTGGTTCAAATCTAATTCATTACTTACAAAAACATCAGTTTTTTTTTTTTTTTCCAATTTCCCCCTTAGTTTTTTTAAATTTTAAAAAATTAAAAAGTTCCTTAGCCTCACCTTCCTCATCAACATAACGAACAACAACAGAAAGATGGTCTTTGTTAGGAGTATCAGGCGTTGAATCTGCCATAACTGAAAAAAAAAATCTGTCTTTTTCAGTTCATAAATAATTGTTTTTCTTGTCTCTGTTGCAAGCAACTCAACGAATTCATTCTGGGATTTCCCTCCTAAGTAAGATACATGATATGGTCGCAAATTCTGGTTATCAAGCCACTTTTTCATTGCATTACAATACCTAGACATAAGCTAAACGAGCTGTTGAAAGTTTCCATTACAATCATCGTCTCTGCTATGAAATGCCAAACCCTATCTTCCTAATGTACGAGCGACATCTATTAAAATTCTTATAGCCGGTGTATTGTAAACATTCTGCTTTCCTTGTCTAATCTTCTCCTTTCGTTTCGTTTTATTCAATAGAATATCAACATAAGTTGTCTTTGAAACAAAATTGCAATAATCCAGAAGTGCTGCTTTACGTGCTTTCGAAGAAAAGTGTTGTACCGATTTGCCGTCTTTAGACTCTCCAATACTAACAAAAGTACCCAACGCGACTTAAGTTTTTAGTATTTTCGTCTCTGGTGCAACAGAACGGCTTGATGTTTTCAGTACCTTTATAATACAATAAACATATTCTATGTCACAAAATAATCAGCGTTTATTTATCTTGTAGAAAGGAATTTTTAATAGTGGGGATTTTTAAGAACAAAATGTTCATTTTTACCGAACTGACTCTACAAATAGCGATTCCTCAGTTTTAATTTTGGTTGTTGTGCCAGATATTTATTTGACGAATCAAAACGAACGTTTCACATTCGGGTTTAACTATCGAACACAGGTTTAGTTAATTTTGTGCTCCTCTGTTTCAATACTACAGAAGTAATCTTAAATGGTTCTACTAAATCCCGACAAACATGTGGATTTGCGGAACTGTTTCGCAGTGTATATTAACGAAATGAAACGGTTCATAAAATATAATGTATTTGCCAAATTGGCAATAAATTGACGAATAACACTTCTGTACGGGTGTACCGAAACCATAACTTAAATTATTCTTGATCCCCAACTTGATTGTGGTTAAACGTAAAAGCGTAATGTTTGTTTGCATTCCATTTTCCTAAGTTTCAATGTGAAATCTTTCAAAAACCCGAATTTGCCGAATGGCTTCTGAGTAGGGTGGTGGTGGTGTTACACATCTACACCCCACTTTAGGTTCGCCCCTGATTGTGGTCTAAAATTAGCATTATGGCAGCAATCAGCATTGAATAGAGTCACAGATACCATCCAGACACTGCATGGAACATTAAAAACGACCTTAACAAGTAAACAGAGCATCCTAGCAACCTAATAGTGGAAATAAGGGAATCTCTAATCTTTGTCAATGCTGTAACATACCTGCGCCGTCGTGCTAATACACATTACCATCCATCGTTCCGGCAGGGCCTAAATCAAATGAAGAATTCAGTTAGCTACTGTAAATATTTTTATTTTATTTTCTGATTATTATAGAACTAATAATCATGTCAAACAGTTCCTACATAAAAGAGCGGCTGCGTATGTACTCGTAATTTTTTCACTATACGTGAAAGCTTAAACATTAAGCTACGCACCATGAAAAAAAGTGTCCGAACAAGAGTGTGGCTCCAAGAAACGTACTCACTTCGTCATGTTTCCACAAAAATATTTTTGCGAAAATACCAATCATCATGTTTCGCATCACAATAGATACTTCGTCAGATACACACCTAAAAGGAGTTAGAAAATAGAAAAAGATTATATCACGAACAAAAAAAGGTTGCTTGAACCGCTTCAGATCAGTATATTAAAATACGTAAATGTGAAACACGTAAATTTGAAACTGACCTTTTAGTTGATAAGTTTCTGTTATGTAGGAAAGGTTTATGTCAGTTGTTTATTTTTTTGTGCTCTAATAAAGTGTCTAATTTAAAATGAAACCAAATTTTAAATTAACCCTATCTGTATTTAGGAGAGGATGTTTGTATGATTGAATAAATCTAACAGGCATATCAAAGTGGGAATCTATGGATGGTGTGGGATGAAATTATATTATGTTTTGCGACAAGTAAGTAAAGTGTTGGATTAACATGACACAGGGTTGAAAATGCTATCACAAATGTGTTCTTTGATTCTGATATTAAGATTTTCTTTGGCCATATCAGTATACGTAGACATTTCATAAACATCTTAAGAGTATAAATGTTCATCCCCTTCCATTTTAACCTATTTCCACAAATCGTATTGACTTGAATCCTTCCAGGCATAAATAGTTCTGAAGACAATACAACATTTTGGACAGCTCAACCTCTTGAGGTTAAAAGTTTATCCCCTTCAATTTTAGACAATCGACTTGAAACTCGATAGAAATGTAATATCTTTTTTACTGTATTCAATTTTAATACGGGCAAGAATGATAAAGTTACATTTCTTTCTTGAAATCACCTGTTTGGGAACATAATTTGTAAACATTAAAGAAGTCCGTTAAAAAAATCTTTGGTAAACTTTATTTTGCATGGTGCACTTTAGTAACTATCGACTTCAGCTCGTCTGGATTATACGAGAGCAATTCTTTTAAAATCCACAAACACCAGTCCCAGACGGGAGTTGAACCAGTAACCTCCTGAATGGCTTCCATAAATTCGCTGAAAAAATGACTCTGACTGTGGTATATATAAAGTGGACCTGCCAATGTATTCTGTAGATTGTGGTTTATAATTTGTAATTTTACCTCGCAATAGTCTTATGTATAGTAAATGGATAGTACCATTATTTTCTTTTCCAACTGAGAATTTTTAGTTGGAATATACATGCTTTATACTACTAAAGCTTACTTATGTCAAATATTCTTCCGTTGTGCCACTGAATCAAAGTGCCCATACATACGGATCTAATTGTGTAATCTCCTTTTAAAGTCTGTTTAAAATATTTTCTCAAACAAATTAATTTTATCCATCTTACCGGTTCCAACTGCCTGAGTCGAAAGTTGCATAAAGGCCTTTTACTTTTCCAGTTCCAAAAATGAATACAGTCAAAATATACTACAAGTTTGGCATGAAACAGTAAGATAGACTGTTATGGAACCTAAAAATGCATTGTTCTCACAAAACAAAATAATATACGTCAAATCATGTGTCTTTACTCAATACCGAATCCCACTAGCATTATATCGCGAAAAGTAAGGAAAAATTATTTGTTTACTTAGATTCTTCAGCTCTAAGTGTATAGTGTAAACAGTGTCTTTCTTAATCGGAATAAGTGAAATTAAAATGAAATTTGAATTTAGCAATAATATTCTTCATATTATGCTCCAGGGTGCTTTAAGAACAGGATTAAGAAAGACCTTAGAATATGAACGTGGAACGTACGAACATTATACCAAACGGGCGCTCTTCAGGTGGCGGTACGCGAGACCGAGAAGTACGAGCTAGACATATTTACGATACAAGAAGTTAGGTGGGAGGGTCAAGATAGCATCCCACAGGGCAAGTACACTTTCTACTACGGGGGAACACAGTCCCACGATTTCGGAACAGGATGCCTCATTAATATCCTTCAGGCGGTTCAGAATATAGAGTTCGTAAACGAAAGACTATCGTACGTTACGATACGTACTCGATGGGGCAACACGGTTTTATTTAAACGTCTATGCTCAGACCGAGGTGGCTACTGATGACGACAAAGATTTATTCTACGATGAGCTAGAAAGGCTGTTCGACCGAATGCCGAAGTATAATTCGAAAATTGTGTTGGGTGATTTCAGTGCAAAGGTAGGGACGGAAGAAAACTATAGACTTACTATAGGCAAATACAGCCTTCACAAAAAAAAACCACCAAGGAAAAAGACGTTACCTTTCGCGATTTCGAAAAACCTACTCATAAAGAGCACCAAGACATACACAAATACACATGGGTATCTCCGTACGGCAGATTTCTCAACCAGATCGATCACGTATTAGTAGATAGACGAAGACACACCAACATAATGGATGTTAGGTCGTACAGAGGAGCGGAAGGTGACACAGACCATATTAGTGATCACAAAAGTAAGGGAAAAGTTACGCATCGCGAACAGAGAAAGCAGTCAAAACAACTGAAATTCGAAATTGAACGATTAAATAATCCGAGCATAAACGCAGATTATCAACTCGAACCCTCAAATAGGTTAGAAATCGTAGCCGACTCGAGTAATAATAATGATATTAATAATGCAATTGATGTACGTAAGATGTGGGAGGCAATTCGTGAAACAATTAAAAGCTCAGCGAAGGAACGTGTAGGTGAGAAGAAATAACAGAAAAATAAACCTTGGTTTGATGAAGAATGCCTTAAGCTTGATGAGGTACGAAAAAAAGCAAGGCAACGATGGCTAAGTAATAAAAGCGAAACAAATACCAACCACTACAGTAACGTGAAACGAAACGCCATACTCGGTTCCAGAAAAAAAAAAAAAAAGGCGAGGGTATCTGACGCAGAAGATTGAGGAGATAGAGGAAAACGGCAGACAAATAACATACGAGAACTATACAAAGGAAGAAAATCGTTAAGAAAACGTTACCAGCCGAGGTTAGGAATGATTAGAAATGAACGTGGAGATCTTCAGGTGGATCCGACTAAAATTGTGGATGTGTGGAAAAGTTATTTCGACAAACTTCTTAATGTACACAACGGGGAACAAACAGAGGAATTTGAAATCCATACCGCAGAACCGTGAATTCCCGAACCTAGCGAGATCGAGATCGAAATGTCGGTAAAGAAAGGGAAAATTTTCGAATCACCATAAATAGACAATATTCCAGCCGAATTAATTAAAGCAGGAGGAACGGTACTAATCAAGGAACTACATCAATTGATAAGTGCTATATGGAGAAAGGAGAAGCTCCCAAAGGAATGGAAAACGTCATTAATAGTTCCGATTTACAAAAAGGTGATAAATTGGACTGTAATAATTACCGCGGATCTTGTTACTTCCAACCTGTTACAAAGTATTAAGTAATATTCTGTTAACACGCCTAAGTGTATACGTAGATGAAATAATTGGAGATCCCCATTGTGGTTTTGGAAGAAATAGATCCACGTTGGACCAGATTTTCGCCTTGAGACAAATTTTGGAGAAGAAATGGGAATACAATGGGACTGTTCACCAGCTATTCATTGATTTTAATAAAGCATATAATTCTATCAAAAGGGAAAAGTTATACAATATCCTGACACGATTTGAAATTCCGAAAAAACTTTTTCAACTAGTGAAGGTGTGTGTCAGCGACCCCATAAGCCGAGTACGGATAGGTAATAAATGTCAGATGATTTCAAGATTCGCAACGGATTGAAACAAGGCGATGCCTTCTCACCACTACTGTTTAACTTTGCGTTAGAGTATGTGATTTTAAAAATTAAAGGGAACAAGAAGGAACTATCATTGAATGGTTTGAATGAACTGTTCATATACGTGGATGATGTAGATTTAATAGGGTATGTATGCACTACAAAGCAACACCGATGTCTTAGTAGAAGCGTGAGATGAGATAGGTCTGCAGGTAAATATAGATAAAAGAAAATGCATAATAACAAGCTGAAACACAGGGAATGAGGGAAATTAAAACATAAGAAGTAGGGATGAGGTTCTAGAGAAAGTAAAGAAATTTAAGTACTGGGGACCATATGTAACAAGCAAAAATGAGGTCGCGGAAGAAATAAAAGTCGCTTATTATCGGGGAACGCATGTTTCTATTCAGTCCAAAAACTTACAACATCGCGATTAATATCAAGGAAATTGAAAATATACAGAACGGTTATTCTGCCAGTAATACTTTACGGTTGCGAAAGTTGGAGTAGTACGACCCTAGCAGATGAACATAAATTACATGTTTTTGAAAATAAGGTTTTGAGGAAAATATATGGGAGAATGGAGGAGACTGTATAATGAAGAACTCCACGGACTGTACGATTCGCAGATGATGTAAAAATACGCGACGACTAAGGTGAGCAGACCATGTAGCTTGGATGGGGAAAAAACGAAGATTATATTCTATCCTGGTTGGAAGGCCGGATGGAAATAGACCATTGGGAAGACCGAGACGTCGTTGGGAGGACAATATTAGAAAATATCTTCGAGAAGTAGGTGTTCGTAATGAAAATTGGCTTGATGTTGCCCAGGATAGAATCCAATGGCTAACGTTTGTTACTGCGACGATGAACTTGCGAGTTCCATAAGCCATATAGTTAGTAGTTAGCAAGATGTGTACTTTGTTTTATATCCTTCAGCAGCTAAAGTTAGGAAGCCTTGTATCGCTGCTATGTCCATCTGTCTGTCGACAACTTGCAACTCAGGAACTACTAAGATAACGATAATGGTTGAGATGTCGTTAAAAATGTCTCCGTGAGACAAGTTCATAGCCGCATAGATTATCTCTGTCCGTCCGTCGACAAATTTCGACTCAAATTTGGTGTTTTTTTTTTTTTTTCAATCTTTGTCAGAATCGATTTGTTAAGAAACTTCAAGAGCTTTAAAACACTTTCATTCCGATAGCCGTCAGCCTCCGAAACCCGTCCTTCCTAAACTACTTTCGCGAAATTCGTAAGGGTCATTTTAAACTCTCCTTGCTTGTCTCGTAGTGGTCCTATTTACATCAACCAAAAATCCTTTTGCTTCGTAGGTGTCACATTTGAATATACAATCATCTGTTTATACTTTGAGCGGTAAATCTATTTTTTAAAAACGAAAAATTAAAAAAAAATAATAGGATTTTGCTCCCTTGCCCCTTCTAGAACTTCTAGAAAATACTTTGATCTTTCTTTTTTTTTTTAGCTAATGCAATTAGTTGGCATTGGGAAACGCTATTTGCTGGGTTCTATCTGTGATATGAGATGAACAGTAAATGTTTACTCAGAAATCAGTGATTTAAAAATAAGGGTTGCTTAGTAGCTTAGTTTCGTAGGCTTCACTATGAATCGCCACTGTTCGCCTCGTAATTGTCCTATTCACGTGAAACAAAAATTGTTTTGTTTCGTAAGTGTCACAATTATATAATTATCTATTTGTACTTAGAGCAGTAAATCTATTTTTAATAAATCGAAGAATTAAAAAAAAAAATGAAAATTTTGTGATTTTGGCCCCCTTGCCCCCTTTACAAAATACTTTGATCGGGCTCAATATTTTTTGTCAGCTAATGCAATTAGTTGGCATTGACAAACACTACAACCATTAATTCTATCTGTGTAAACGCCAAACAAAACAGTCACACACACACACACACTCGAATGCGTAGAAAGAAAAAAACACACAAAGATGCGTAAAGAAGGAGAGAGACAGAAAGAGATATTGTGCAGCTCGAAATGATATTGTGCAGCTCGACGTTCCTGGTAAACAGCAAATCCTTTCGAAGTCTCAAATGGTCATGAATCTTTTCGCATTTCCTCTATGGTGATAGGAAGAGAGAAGGGGAGATGGAAACAACAAATTTAAAACCCTTTTGGAAAGGAATAGTGCAAGGATAGGAATCTTTTTTCCTTTCTGTGTGAGTGAGTGGGTGTGGGTACACCCACTTATCAAAATGCACAAAGACTAAACAAACCAACCATGAAGCAACAACAACAAAAAAGCTCTTTTGTTTTCTTATGCAAAAGTAGCCTTGTTTTCTTATGCAAAAGTAGCCGTCAGACCTGGTGACGTAGTTTCTTGAGGGGTTTTCAAGGGGGGAGGGGGAATCGACGAGTGTGTTTCTGACTGTCAAGTCCTCTTATCATTTGATATGAAAAATAACATTCCTGCATTCTTTTAAGTCGAAGGTGTGGGCTCGATTTAGCCTTGAAATATGGCATGTGACATTCCGAACTTATCGTAACTCTCGGAAGCATGGTCGAATTCGGTATCCGAACTTTTCGTAATTTCAGGAAGGAAAGGAATACATTTCGTTCACTAATTAGTTGTTACTAGTTAACTAAATTAGTAACGAAGTGCTTTCTTTTTTTCGCTCACTCGCAACTAGTTCGCTTAGTCGAGATATATATTTAAATATTAATACTCACATTTTTATGTTTGAAGGATTCTGGTTGGTGAAAGATGAGAAGTTGAAGTGCTGACGAAGTTGTTCCATATATGTGCACTTGAGCTCAACAAAACAGAATTTTTCGGATCGTTTATAACGTGCAATTTTTTATTCAAATATAAACACTTACAGCGATACATACATCTTTGACGGTTTACGATTTTTTACATCGTAGCTCCAGTAATTGAAATGCATTTTAATTAAGTTCTTTCATTCGATAACCTAAGTTGGAAAGTTTTCTTCAATAGATTAACATTATATCAACTCACTCACAGGTGTCATAGAAAATTGAAATTTCAATTATGTACGATATTCATGAATGAAAATTAGAACTACGTCGACTAATTCGGCCTAAAGAAGAGTTCAAGTTTCGAGAAATACCAGTAAAGTCGGATAAAAATAAACCTTTTTACGACAATAAATGTTCTAACTTTGTATCTTTCACTAACTTTTCCAGTAACGTCAGTGATTTCATGATGAAAATGGTTAGTAACGAGCTCCAATATTTAGGGAGGCATCACTATTTTGGCGTAAATTATGTTTCAATCGTGTTCAAATTTTAACTAATACCAAAGTAAACACTAAAGAAATACAGTACTCACTTCATTCAATTTTTAAATCTAAGGGTGAATATGAAGTCTTCAGAGCGAACGTATTGAAATAATGTGTAGCGTTCTAGTGTAAACATGTTTATTTTATCCGTTAGCCTTTCCGCAATCGGCAACCAACTTTTTATTTGCTGGTAGTTGTCACAAAGTTCCGTCAATGCATTTGGAAACGGATCCCGAGAAGAACCGTGCTCGAAGGCGCATGTAACTAATACAACAATGTTGATGTCGCTTGACACGCAATAAGTTCGTTGCACGGAGAAGCTGATGTACGGTTCCCGGCAGGCAGAAGCGATAACAAGAGATCTGTTAATTCTGTGAGAAGTAGAGATCGCAAAATTTTGGATGAACTTCAAACTCGAGTTGCCAGAAAATGAGCTGGCGAGTTGTGTTCTGGAAATCGTAAAACGCATCACTGAAATAGCTATGAGCATAGTAGGTTCACCGTGGCAGTTTAAGGAGACTAAGAATTGTTCTTACACTTCGGTATTGCGCGAAGGAGCTGTTGTAGTGTTATTACTTACCTTAACAACTCCTGTTAATTTTTGTTCCTAAATTTCCTATTAGCTGTAATCAAAATTTCCTGTTAGCCGGGATTGTTTCGTCTTCTAGCTGTTGAGATATCCACGTTGTACCGGAACGTACAAAATGGATAGTTTCGGTTGTAGGTAAGGGAAGGGAGGGAAGAGATTGCTTTCATAGATAGAGGGATTAACTTCGCAGATATATGTTTCTTGCTGTAACGTGAATGTTCGGTTTCTGCATTTTAGCTTATAAAGCAGAAAATTGAAGATTTACTACATTTAATGTAAAATAAAATAATGTTTCATGTAAGAAAAAAATCTTCGTATAATAAACCTTTCAAAATTCACTACAAATCATGTATTATAATGTAAATGGTATGTTATTATTGATCATATTCCTTCTTTGAGAAGACTATTAAAGAGTCGGCTTTATCTCCTGAATACAAATAGGTTTTTTTAAATACTTTATTGGAGCAAGGAAATAATTAAATTACGTAAATCTTTGCCACAAAATATTTAACTTGTCCACACTAAAAAAATAGAACTTTCCAATTTACATGGTTACACTTAACTTAAACAGTTAAATCACATACCCATTTTTCTTGTTTTTTTTTTTTTTTTTTTTTCTTCCTCCGACAAAGTAGTAAGATACGAAACGTCATTGGTACTTTCACAAAAACAAAAGTAGTCATTTAAAAGTACTTACCTTGAATTGTACGGCCTTCATGCTCAACATAATATAGTGTGTGTCACTGAAATGATGGGACAAATTCATGAGGTGATTATTCATATCAAAACAAGAAAAAAGTTCGTTGACAATTTTTCGAAAAATGCGTAGTTTCGGAGCTATAGGCGCTGAAAGTTTTCGAGGTATCGTTACAAATGACATACCTCAACAAATAATGACGTAAGCGGTGTCAACTTAACAATTCACATTCGAAGTTGAACCCGATACATCAATTAAGCAATGTGAGCAATATGTTTGATTGAAAAATGCAACTTAGAGGGGATTTCTATGATTGCCTTATTATACCATATTACTTTCGCGACAAGTGAGATTCTTATGTTGCAAACTCTTTCAATCATAAATACTGCGCAAACGGATTTTTTAGATACAACTTCGATTGTGATTTGGTAGGCTGAAATATTACGTCATTACTGGTCGAGATACTACGTCATTTATAACGATACCACATAAACTCCGAAACTACGGAATTTTCGAAATTTTGTCACAGAACATTTTTTCTTGTCTTGATGTGAATAATCACCTCTCGAAGTTTGTTCCATTATTTCAGGGACACACTGTATATCTATAGCTTGTCTATATGTAATTTCTAAGTACCGTGAAATCTGCATGGTTCATCTCAGTTCCGGGACGGTACTTTTGTGGCTCAGTTCTCAATGTAATTGCACCGATCCAAAGCAGTTCAGTTACAGATAGAGGAACAATAAACATACTAGTTCGGCACGGTTTATCATTGACTGGAAAAAGGGAGAATCCTAGTTTCGAGAAACCGTGTTGAGAATCTTTTGAGAATGCAAAAGTATGAAAGAAACTAGAGCGCTGAGCACCAATTTCTTCTTTGTTTTGTGTCATCCATTCACTACATACTCTTACAAATACTTTCAAATGCGTTCTCTCGAGATTAGTTTTCTTTTTCCATTCTGTGCACTTTTCTCCATCACCACCTCAGCTATTATTTACATAAATCAGGATTATTCATTTTAAGAATGTTAGATTCATGTTACAGTTCTACTTCACAATAAACTAATTTCACAATCAGTCAGTTTATAAAATGTGATTCTTTAGTCGATCCCTTTAATGTAGAATGGCTTCGCTTTTATCCCAAAGCTACTGTAGTTTTGACTGCAACGCCAAATTCGTATGAAGCATGGCTCGGAAACCTAGTGCATAAGTTTCTTCCGCACTTCCGTATTTTGTTTTTCTGCTGTTCCCAAAAGTGACCATTTCAAAGGAATACCAGAATATAGGCGTGTGTGAAAACAGCTATCTCATCTTTTTCTTATTTTATTATTAACTAAACACGGATAAAGGAAACTAGATAAGACCTGACATCTTAGCGTCCTAACTTCACCTAATCTCTCTTCGTACCCTCGCAATATACATAAACCATAAAAATGCATAGGTCAACTCCACTACTTTTCCACATTGCTATTTCTTCACATTTAAATTACACACCAATACGGATTATTTCCTGTAGTGTTTTGACGTGTCTAATCGTATCCATCAAAGACAGTTGTCAATTCACAACCAAAGCGCGCACAAGAAGAAACATTAAATAATTTTGTTTACAAGCAACATAGCATTCTCACACGCAACCAACACCCTTCCGCCACTTGCGTTTGTATATAGTTTCAACCTTTTATTTCCTAAAATGTAATTAACTGTATATCACACATAAAACAGGAGGCCGACCAGGTACCCGTGAGGTCTAAGGCGTCAGGCCAGCGACTCGAAGATCGCGGGTTCGAATCCTGCCTGAGGCATGGATGTTTGTGGAATTTAACGAAGATGTAAATAGGCCAAATCATGACGGGTAGAAGTCAAAAGTTACTAGACTGGCCTGTACAAAATAAAGTTTACGTAAAACAAGACAACCGTCGAGCATAAAAATTGAAGCCAGTCTTATGACAGTTATCTGACGTCACACTGCAAACATGCCATTATAAATTCATGTAGATTTTTTTTTATTCCTCGCCTCAATCTTCATTCTTTTTTATCTTAGATATTTTGTATGTAAAATTAGTTCGTGTAACTTCAAAAGCCTCGAGATAGAAACGTTGTTAATGTGAAGGCATTCCATAAAGAAGCGTCGTTGGCGTCCGATCGGCAATGGATAGGCATGCGGGTTCGAACCTCGCGGCCAACTATCCTGACTGAGGTATTTCAGGGTTTCCCTCAGTTTAACTAGGCAATATACCTTAAGTAAGGCCTGACCGATACCGTCCCCATCCTCTATCCTTCCCTCCCCCGGCCTGAGCCAAAGATGCCAAAAAGCAATAAATTCAGATGAATGAATACAAAGACGAAGCTGAACACACGTAAGTCACTGTTCTAAATCTAGTATTTTAGCACATTTCATAATGTTTGTTTAGTGTGTTCTTGCATAAACGTTTGAATATCGTGGTGAAAATTATATTAACTTTACAGGATGAAACTGTTAAATGTATTTGAACCATGTACTCTTCAAGTGGGCGATAGAAACTTCTACACGTTCAGAGAAGGAGATACTCTGATATTGAAAGAACAGTGGCGAAAGCAGAAGCGTGACGAAATACTGTCAGCAAGCCTTGAAAATGGACCTCTTCGTCCTAAACCAAGTCCTAAGAGAACAAATGACAAAGGTAACGAATTACCACTACTTTTATTATAGTAAACATATTTTTCTTTTGGTTCATTGGGAATTAATTTTAATGATACTATTACTGTACTTTTTTTTTAATGTGATCTCTCATTGTTTATTAAATTATTAGCAGGACAGTAATCGTACTTCACTGGTGAAGGTAATGTCAGAGTAGAGAAGTACTGGTATATTTCATCTGTGCATTTCCGTAAGAAATGCTCTTTAGCATGAACGTAGAGAAGCATATCAATCAATATAGTCTCTATTATTAGTAATAACATATTCCTAGCCGTTCTGTCAACTTTCGCATCTCTTGAGAGAGTGAATTAGTAGTAATTGAAAACAGCAGAAAACATATTTTCCGCCGTACGAAGTACATTCGCCAAGTGTCTCGCCGGGATTTGTTTAAACTGGGTTAAAATTTAATGTGTATTGTATTAATTTACAATATACGTACGGGTAACTTGCTGCCCATATAGGTAACTTGCATATTTATGAGCCTTCATATATCTGGAATGTTATCGCAAACTACTATTACGCTCGGACATAAAATTGCTTTTATTTTCTTTAGATAGAACTGGGCACGAATGTGAATGTATACTGTTGTTACATATGCGTTTTACTAGCTTACAGCCGGTGTGGTCGCGACTGAACTTTACTTTACGGACGCCACTTCTTTCTAAAGAAGAATAGAATTTAATAGATTTTTTTACTTCGATACCGAACGGCTTAATTTATCACACTTATGCCATGTGAACTGTTCTCTGTGAACCTTTAACATCAGGAAACCTTTTGGCAGAATGAAAATACATAAATTCAACTTGGAAAGCTTGTACTTTATTGGATAGAGATTTAATATGTTTATGAGTTTCTCTAATTCATACAGGGCCAGACTGGCTACTAGTTGGCACCGGCAACTGACATATTGTGTTGGCCCCGAATTATCAATCCCCTCCCCCCCTCCAACCACCATTACCTCAACTGCCCAGTTTTCCTACAATAAAAGCACACTATTATTTAGAAGCCACGCAGTACATTATACCATAAAGATCATAATATAAAATCAGGGTATATATGCTTTGTAACCATATTTATGAGAATAACATAGACAGAATTATAACTTCAGCATTCTAGACAGTTCGGTGGAACTAGCCGCAATATCATCTATTGCCTTGTCATAATCGAAATGAAAATCTCTTTCTACGTAAAACAAAACAAAATCCTCTAAAAGTTCTTGACTCAGGGACGAACGCAAACGATTTTTTTTATTATTTTGAGAACTGAAAAACCCTCTCACAGGAAACCTGAGTACATGATAAAGTTAACGCATACTTATAAGCCATGTACAGTGAAGTGTAAAACAATCCGTGGCCATTTAACTCTTGTAGTAGTTTCAATACACAAATCAGACATTGTTTACACTCTGTCTTTTCTTCACACCTCAACAGTTCTGTGAAGATATCATCAGTTTCATCCGCTAAAAGTGTTTCAATTTTCTCTTGTTCTCTGTCGTTGCTCAGGTCACAATCTTCGTCAATGTTTGGTTCAGAATCTGCTAATTTGTGAACTGTGTTGTAATCTTCATAATGGGTAGCAAACTGAATTAATTCTCGACACAACTGAGTCCGATTGGTACAGGAAAGTTGAGCCAATTTTCGAAGCATAACATCGTCACGAGACACTCTGGTACTCCGAAGGTTCTTTAAATTTTTTGGGTCTAGCTCATCAGCAGCCAATTCCCCAGGTCTTTTGTTAGCAATCGCTATTCGCTTTGATGACAGGCTCGGTTCAGTAGTGATGTCGACTTCCCTTTCAGCTAATCGCTCGTTGATGTGTGCCACAAAATCACTGGCGATGTAGTGCAGTACTTCAAACCTGTCTCTTTTTTCAAGGAGTTGTTCGTACAAAATATTTACCATTTGGTTTACTGCCAGATAGCTGAGACCACTCGTCTAAAGATACTTTGAGGCAGGAGTCGAAGCATTAAATAAGTCTCTATATATGAAAGCAACCATAATATTCTCAAACTTGCAACAGTTTTCGAGCAACGTATTTGCTGTGAATGTCACATCAGCTGCAAAATCATTACTATTTGCAATTGTGAAGAGGCAAAGTAATAGAATAAAGAACTTGTTACAATCTTGGAATGGAACATTTAAGTCATCGAAAATATTGTTCAGTGCTTTGCCCTTTCTCCACCAACGTGTCAAGTTAATCTTTTGAAGCCGACGCAACAGTTGATAACCTTCAGTTGACTCCTTATTAACTGTAGTCCAAACCAACATGCGCTTGTGCGATTCTGAAATGAAAAGCGCTGTCTTCTGCTAGAGACCCAGAAAAATCCTTGGTCCTTTTACAACTTTCTGTCGAATTTGTAAGGACCAAGTTCAGTGCATGAGCACAACAACGAACATGTATCAACCCGTCATTATCCTTCTTAAGATGAGCTTGCAGACCGTTACATTGGCCCCTCATGTTTGCAGCTCCATCAAATGAACACGCAACAACTTGCTTCATGTTGATGTTATACTTCTGAAGTTCTTCTCGTACCTGGAGGTAAAGTGCTTCACCTGTTGTTTTATTGCAACAGCCAGGTTTAATAATCTCACACAGACGCGACCATTAACCACACACCTAACACACACTGCTAGCTGGTCTAACACAGAAACATCTTGTGTGGAATCTACTTCTATGCTGAAGATACCCGCCTGCTTGAGTTCACTTGCAATGTCGATTTTAATTTGAAGGGCTAGACACTTTATGATTTTGTTGATGAACGACTTGGAGAGAAAGGTGATGAGACTGCCTCGTCCTTGTGATCTAGAATGCCTTTCCTTGCGTTCTTTGCT
>JAGDQP010034468.1:0-20095 GCA_022664845.1 Lepisma saccharinum | reverse complement strand
ATCTCGTTGAACCCGATCGGACTTATACAACGCGAGATACAGATCACTGAAGCCATCTATTGGCAAAATAATGGATTACTTTTTACTACACCAGATATATATAATATTGCCTTAACATGCGTTTTAAAGTCACAAATTACAGAAGTATCTCATACATAAAATAAGCACTCCTACATTAAATAAAACAATAAATTCATTGGTTACAAGGAAATTGAATTTGATATTTTGATATTATTATCAAAATACACTGTGGCATGAATTATGATACAACGCTCTATCTCTGAAATCTTACTCGAAGGATAGAATGTATATACTATCAAATAAGGCCGTTGTTTAACTTCCTTATTGCCGTCCGTTCCTATCTTCTCCATACATTGGATTTGCTAACGTAATAAAGGAAATAAATAAATTTTCGCGAATTATAAAAATATAATTATATGCTTGCTTTCCTAGCTCTTTTCTTGTTTATAGGATGATTAATATGAACTTTAAACACTTATAATTTCTTTGTTCAAACATTTAGCTTATAGTGTGCTTGTAGTTCCGCAGTGTCTCTGGCGAAGCGCTAAGCTCTGATGCGTTTTATTACTTAAAAATAAATCAATTCTAAAAGGCTTTAAAACATTTAAAACTCTTGTCCTGTGTGTACTAAAATAGGCCCTTAGTTTGGCTTCCAATACATGCTTGAAATGATCAAGATTCATATGCCATTATATCAGTTATTTTATTATGTTTTTGGCCGCCATCTTGGTTTTTAACTTAGCCTATGAAATGACTAGTAAAATAATTATTTAAATTTTCGCTTGAACAGTGTTTTCTAGAAGAAGGCGCGAAGTAAATTTCTTAAATGACCTTTCTTCTAGTATTTACGCAAGTTGTCAGTGTAGTAGAAAATCATACTATTATATTTAATAAATTGTCATTTAGTTGCCTACTTGAACACAGTTGTTCTTACACTTCATCCACTGAAAGATTAAAGAAAGCTGACGACAAACCTGCGATTATGACGAACGTCAGTTTCATAAATGTATCTTTTTATGTATTCATTGTGGACAGTACCATGAAAGCATAGACAGTACTAGGGCTAAAAGTATTAATGTAACCGTAGCTTTCAAAATCAGGTATAACATGATAAGCATACGTTGAAAGGACAGGCTTGTGTGTTAATATAAAAACTATATGTAAAGTGTGGTGTGAAAATCGATACCAGTTGCGTGCAGTTAATCCAGAAATGTCTGTGGAGGACATCTTTGTAAACTTTCTTATGTATATGTGAATAAAGCAGTCCTTGTTTGAAACACCAAGGGAACCGAAACATATTCAGTATTTCCTTGGATATTTTATTTCATAATTAAACTATTAAACTATCAATGATTGTCAACGAAGAACACTTACACCCTGCAAAGTTAATTTTAGCAAATAATCAGTGTTAGCAATGTAAAGGTATTGAATAAACTTACATATTTAAACGACATTGTTACATTTTTACTATAACGATCGCTACCTAAAGCTGCTGTAATTAAATCATATATGTTGACGGTCCCGAATATATATATGGTCATATACTCACGAGTCACAGGTGTGCATAGACAATTATTTGTTTCTGATCTGCAAAATACATTTGGAACGTTTCCACATCCTAATTAAAACCACCTCTTTGTTTCAGTGAATCACCCCCTCACAAATTGCACATCAGAGGCGGTCATTTGTTCTAAATTTCGGAGGAAACTATAGTTTTATTTTCTTGTCATTTCTTCTCTCCGATACTGATTTTCGGCTTGTTACCATTTGTTTTCCTTTTCAGTTAAACTTTTAGCATAGTTTACTTTCATATTAAACCACTTTTGAAATTTAGTCAACGTTTAGTGTAGCAACTGTGCTTACAACATAAATTATGGACACTTTTTGCTGACTACTGCTTACCAACTTGTGATAGTTATTTTGTTTTCTTACACTGTGTATGTGCCTCTAAAACAGCGTTTTCGTTTATATCAGTTAACATTTTTCGAATTTCTAAATTCCTTCAACCAAAATAAAAATGTAGATCTGTATAATATTAACGTTTTCTGAAACATACAGAAATGCAAATTGCGTGTGTAACTATAATAGAGTTTCTGGAAGCAGGGAAAATGTTTGTTTTACACACTTAGAGAGTGACATTTTTGTGAACAATAAAGTTTAAAACTAAAACTAGAGTTTCAAACTTCATTAAATGATAGTTGAATATTTTTACATGCTTATGGCATTAGCTAACCATAAAATCTGAATTTACATTTTCAAACAAAAGCGAGTCTACAGCCACAAGGACAGTTTCTAAAAGCAAAATAAGCTTTACCTGTTATTAGGAACTTGAGAATATAAATTTTGTTCTATGCATTTTGAGCTTTCGTGCCTTCATTTACAAACTATATATGCAAATTGTGATAAACTTGTTTGCTTTTGTAATATACATGTTATATTAAACACATTGTAGTTCTGTTCTAGAAACAGAATCATGTTTTCTTACTACATTGAGAAAAAAATATTTTCTTTTTGTGTAAGTTAAAGATAAAAACATAGATTGTAAAAACGTCATGAAATGTGTCAAGCCAATAGTTATACATAAAGTGTGAGCTTGTTTTTTCAGCAACACATGTCTTTGCAAACTCATTGAAAATTTTGGTAAAGTAAAAAGGATTTTCTTGTCATAAAATCCACTAAAAGAACGCACTTTGTCCATAGTTCGCGACATTGACATGAGAGTTCCAGCAGTTAGCTCTTTGAAGTTTTTTTTAACAAGATACCATGTATGAAGATAGCACGGATAGTCCATCTATAAGCTGTTTATTTTGTGTGCAGGTATACGCAATGAAAATTCTGAACTTTTAGAACGATCTCCTGTAAAATCAATAAAATAAAAATGCACTTCCTTTTTCTGTGGTCTTCATATAATAATAGAATTGCATTTGTAGTTATACGACGACATTTTATGCGACACACGAATACAAACGAAGATTAATTTGAGAACTGTTTACAAACAAATAGGAAATATATAAAAATATTTAACTAATATAAATGTAATAAATCACGTAAATAGTTCTCGCAATGATCGCCCATTAAAATAATCATTGTTTCAGAAGAATGTAAAAAAAAACAACTATTTTCTTGTTTCGCAAATTTCCTTATTAACCACTGCGTAGAGATACGTAAGGCGTCTTAGTAGTATGTAACTTTATTTAGTTTTGGTCTCCTAAGCCGAATGTTCTTGGGACAATAAATTGTTTTTATGTTTTTCTGTCATTTTCTTCCATGTTTCCTTTGCTATACATGATCTCTTACATACACAGGGCTCTTCGTTTCTAGGACGACCCTACAAGCGTTATATACATCATTTTGTTTTGGTCGTAGCAGCATACTAAATCATACTACCTTCTAGTCTAAACTGCAATCCCACGCAAGAGCCTGAGCAGTGGTAAATGTAAATATATAACATAGACTACGGTACTCAAGAGAATGCTAGTATGTGCACGATAATTATTTTATTTTCAAGAAACATTTTAATTAACTTCACTGAAGTTTATGTGAGAGTAGGCAAATTGCAAATCTTAGTACAACCTCTATGGATATTTTCTTATGAAATGAGAAAAACTGATTCTGTAGATTCTGTAGGGTCCTTAACACTGAAATGATGATGTTTCTTATTTGATTATCGACTAATATTGAAGCGTAGGATATGAAGGATGTAGGGTACTAATATTGCAATTTTGAACATTCGATTACTTGGATAGTGAACTAATGTGATTTCTTTAAAATATAAATCTGCTGAAACTACATGGCTTAAAATGATTTTCTTCTACAGACGAAAGATTTGTAAAAAAAAAAAACGATTATAGTTTTCCCTTCGACGTTACATCTTCTACGACTGTATTACACGCCTGATGAACATTGCTTGCTGCTCTTAATTTGCGATAAAATATTATCTCAGTTGAATCTGTTCAGTAGAAACATTGTGAGAAAATAAATCACTTCAATGAGGCTGATGATGCTAAATCCCATGCAGAGTCCAAGTATTCCTCCAACGCTACCTTTTAAAATAAGAACAGATATTTCAATCACATCTTCATAGTTAGAAATTTATTTTATATATTCCACATATTACTAAATATATTGAAATTTGAACGGGAATTTTAAGACTAGGAGATTGCAATTAGTGATACAGCATTTAAATTTTCTACAATACTTACAATATTTAATATTTTGAAAAGTGCACATACTGTACCTACTGCACTGATACTTCATTTATTTTTTTAAAGTCTTTCTTGTATATGGAGAGAAGAATTTAAGAACATGTGTTACTGTAATTTATTGTTTTTCATTAAATTACTAAAAATCTTTAAAGTAATTTTGTTGAACATAAGAATATGGGTTTTCCCATGCTATTTCGCGGTACTAGTTGCAAACTGAAAAATTCACACATATTCAGAATCGTTTAGGGGTTTTTGTACTTGCTCATTAAGCTAACTGTTTTCTATTGATGTCTCATTACACCAACTGGAAATATTATTGTAAACATATCTTTTAAAACAATTGCTGCTCCAAGACACTAAAAATAAGTAAATCTCTCATAGCTTTCTATACTTTTCATCTTCGATCACAATATGAAAATATATTGTTCACATCTGAACGCAAATTAGGTAATTCTTGTTATTCTGAAAACTTGTAGATATAACAAAGCATACAAAAATAGCATGAAGTTTGGGTTTAGTATTTATTTATTTATTTATTATTAAGTTTCAGATACAGCTTGAGTTGCCATTTTACACAGAAACAAAATAACAATGCAACAAACTAAATAACTTTACTACAAACTAAATAACTTTACTACAAACTAAATAACATGAAATTAAATTTTAAACAACACATAACACAGCAATTGATATAAAAAACATAACGATTATACTACACAAGTGGAATAACTCACATATTTGTATTTAGCGTTCGATGGAAAGTGTGTTCAGATCCGAAAATATCAATATTTGAATCAAGGTTATTGTACATAATTACTAGTCTATGGAATAAGGAGCGCTGCAGTATACTTAGCCTAGGCGTGGCACAATGAAGGAGGTTATTATTTCTGGTTATTCGCAAGGGAACACGGAAGTAAAATTTATATATCAACTCTCCAGTTCTAAGATTACCGTTAAGTATCTTGTATAAATACATCAAATCTGCCAGCTTGCGACGAGAAGAGGAAACGTGGAGACCAAGAACGGATAATAACTCTGGTTTGCTTAAGCTACGTACTGATGGTATTCTTCTTCTGACTATAGCAAGAAAAAAGTTCAGAACAGAATCAATATGAGATAGATTAGAAATACTAGCCATGTTCCAAATTGGGGAGCAATATTCAATTTTAGGGGAGATGAAGGTTTTGTAGAACATACGTGATCAGCAAATATAAGTTTTTCGTCAAATACCACTCCAAGGTCCTTTTGAGAAGAAACTTTAGCAATAGGATTATCATCAATGATATAGGCAGATGGGATTTGATTCCTCTTTAAAGAAATAGTAAGAAAAGAAGTTTTTGAGGGATTTATTTTCAAGTTCCACGCATCACACCAGTCCAAGAGGTCAGAGATGGAATTTGGGAGATCAGCAACATCCTGTAATGATCTGATTTCTCGGTTTCAGATGACGAGAGATAAGATGGGAGATCGTCCATATATAGAAGGAAAAGGAGAGGGCCCAAAACACTACCTTGAGGTACACCAGACAGAACGGGAACAAAATTAGAAGATGATCCAGAAAGAACAACACGTTGTTCGCGGCCAGTGAGATAGTCTCGCAACAATGAAAGGAAGTTACCATGGATATTGAATCGGTGAGTTAATTTATAAAGAAGAAGATTACAATCAATTCTATCGAAAGCCTTACTAAGATCTAGATAGATGACATCAAGTTGTGTGTTATTGGACAGGCATTGGGTAGCATCAGAGAGTAACAAGGACAGGTTTGTAAGAGTGGAACTACCAGGAAGAAAGCCATGTTGAGCAGAGTCTAGATAGGGTGAGACAAAATTATAAAGTATAACATGTTCATGCATCCGCTTTTGTGGAAAGTATGAATATTTTATGCCTCATAGTTTCAGGTTATTTATAAAAACGTACTCAAGATGTTTTATTTGAAAATGTTTCTTAGACGTTTGTTCGCCCATACGCCTCATACATAAGATAATCAGCAAACTTTAAATAAATAGCAGTATTAATTTGAACATAAGAATATCTATTATGTCAATAAAAAAAATATATTTTAAATACAACATTAACACACTATCAGTGTTTATAAGCTGTATTGATAGCTTAGAAGACAAGAAAAGCCTCATTGAGGTTTAATACAAGGCTTTCTCTGCTATAACCTCTCCCTTCTTTAAACACACTTTGAAGAACACAGAAATTTTTTAATTTTTCCTTTGGTACTGAAATTGTTCAATGGTAAAAATGAGTACATATCCAGAAACGATTAAAAGTTTTTTCATACGAGCGTACAAAGAAACCTTTTCTACAGAATGCATCAAGTTAACGTAGGGATATGTTACCTGAGGTAACGAAATAATATCTCGTTAGTACGTCAGACTAAAGTGATATGCTGATAGAAATCAAAATGTTTAATGTTTGAAAACGTCGTCTCTATGGTAATAGATTTACTCTATCTGAAAATGGAGTAAATGAAGACATGTTCCAACAAATCAGAAACTGCTATATATAACTCCTTTTGAAAATGGGATAAATAATATGTTTATTGCGAAACTACATCAGTTTTTAGATATTCATCTTAAGTATGATATCTGTTTATCCAGGAGTAACAGCAACCTTAATTAATATAGTCAATACTGGTTAAGTTTGAACGGTTTATGTTCCTATGAAAGCAGATAAATAACGTTGGGGCAGAAGTGACTGAATTGTAAGAGTGCTCACCTCTGGTGCTTGGGATCGTCAGTTTAAGCTCTGCTCGTTCCATGTGGGTTAGGGGTGACAAACACCATGTGAGTGAGTTTTCTCGGGATTTCCCGTTTCCTCCCACTTCCTTCACTCCACCAATCATCCCTTCATCATCCATCCGGCCTGAACAAAACTTGCCTAAAAGACTTAAAATTAAATTGATTTTAAAATCCAGTTAAATGGCGCAGAAATTTCCACAATTCTGTATTGTACAATCGAAAGTATCATATGAGAACCCTAAATATCGAGTTTGAACATGATACGCCATTACACGACTTCAAATGAAAAGGCTTCGATGACCTATTTGAAACGAGAAACCGAGAGGTGCAGACCAAAGCCCTGTACACGTTGATTGAGTTGCGTATACCTTACTTCTGGATTATAGACCATTTAGTATTGTGAGCCGATAAAAACAACTTATTTTTCAAGATTCGAAAACACCTGAGGTATCAAATTAGTCTTTTGACATCTATTGGAACGTGTAAAAATCAGTATCCTATGTTGATATCTTCACCATGAGGAATGCCTTGGAAGTTTCAATTTTAGGACAAGATTCGAAAATTTCGATTGTACATTTCTTCTCTGTTCGAACCTTAGGAATGTTGTTCAAAACCATTTCAAGAAGCTATAATGTTTTGAAATCGAAATAACGCTTTTGATACTAGATATTACCTCCATCTTGCGATAAACGCACGGGTTTACAGCTCTCAACTGGTTTTCAGAGGAACGATCCGGAACTCACCACGTGGAGGTTGCAGCAGTCGCATTGTCACTCATGTTCACCCAACCACGGTAATAATAATGCAGGCGCGTATTAGATTGACCTAAATTTGGAACTGTGCTCAAAAACTGGCAATACATCCCTGTCTAACAGTGGTGTCATAATGCTCTATCTCAAAATTCTAAATCAACGATGTGAAGGGACGCTGGTGCAACATCCTTTACAAATCGTTCCATAGCTTAACAGTTGTATGGCGATTTGAATAGTTGTACAGCATGTTTCAGTGAGGCTTTATTGACGAATTGTATTTCGAGTCATTCGTCTTGGGTCGGGCTGTTGCTAATGGCAGCGTGGTCCTCAGTTTCAAAGTTTAATAATGATGGGATGAACCTCCGAACGTCTTCTGACTTGTTTTAGAATTTTTAGGCTTATGAGGAATACTTGTAGCACTGCGGTGACAGACGTACGACTTATTATCTGCCAACATTATTATAATAAGGTTTTCCAGATGAGCCCAGGTGGCATTGTTTTGCATACAACGGGCAAGCTGGAGGTTTAATATTTAGTTAAGTACTATATCTTTTCAACGGTAAGGCTCGAATTTCTTGCGCTATCTTTGATAGTAAGATATGATAAAAATAATTTTATGGGTGATGACAGCACTATGGCTTACGCCCGTCCTGGTGGTATTTTTAGATTGTAATTAACTTCGTGTAGAACATATCAAAACATACTCTGGACAAAAAAATCTTGATTAGCAATTTATAAGAAGAGTTCCCAGTTGACATGTAAAATACGAGTTGAGTTCTTCATCCATCGAGCATGGTTCAAAGGTCCATAAGTAAATGCAGGAACATTGGCGTGATACTGAGAAGTTGTGAATATTGACTTTTAATACTATGTGTCTTTACTGTATATCCCTCAAGCGGGGAGATCAAATACTTGATTCAAGTTCTTTTAATTTGGGCTAAGGTTATTTTCTTTCACTTCAGACACACATTTGCGAATCTCTTACAATTTAATTTAGGATCATGTTACACGGAGCCGTAGTTTCTTTGTGGTTTCGGCTAAAAACCCAATGAAACGCTAAGTTTTTCAGCCACTGATTTCGATTATACGGCACAGAGGTAACCTATTAGAATTCAGCTGATAACCGATTCTTGAATTGTACTACCTTGGAACTCCTCGAAACGTCAAGTGACTCACAGTATGATACTTTCTGATATTTTTGGCGTAGCCAAATGAATCTACTGGAGTAGGTGAGTCAATTTTATGAAACATTTCTGCAAATAGTACAAGATTGCTAGAACGTCTCCCACAGCGTCTTGTTTTTCGGGTGCTATGTAGTACATGCACTACAAACTGGGATATTGTAATGTTGTGATGTTCTCATACAGTTTCACGGTTTGGGTAGTATCCATTCTTCAATATATTTTACACACAAGTGTTATTTTTCCATCTGCTGTTTCTATATGCTACATTGAGCAACTTACCAATATGCATATGAAACACGAAAGCCGTGAGGCTGTACCGGATAGAAAAAGGCTGAATACGATGGTTACAAATGTTATATCTTTTTCGCATATGTATCGTCATTAAAAGTTGCAGTACGTTACACATTATTTAAATGTCCCTTATCGTCAAAGGTGACTAATATGCGCTGAGTTGTATTAAAATTGTATGTTTTGAATAACTTAGAAGTTTAGAGACTCTTCACGTACCAAAAAAATCTGACCATCCATATGAAGGGGATTGCTCTCTTCTTTCGTTCGGGATGAACAGCTTGTCTTCAAAGTATACGTTCACATAACTCATATCAAGGCCACTAGAAGATAGGTAAAGCATTAACACAAAAAGTATATCTTCTATATTTTACTTTAAAAATACATAAAAATACAATATCACATGAACAAAAAATCTAGTATGTAATTTAAATATAAAGTAAAAATATTTAATTACATGGATAGTACTTTGCTTTTTTCTACATAGAAAAAGTAATCAGTGTAGGCAAAACAAAATCTTAATGCAGGAATATATTCCAACGAGGCATACACTGTTTGTGTGTAATTGTTAATTTCTGCCTTTCTATTTGGCGGATGAGACATCGCTTACTCGAAATTTCGGATTCAGGATTCGGATTATAATATCCACTATCATTTTCATTGTAGTTTGTGATACAAAAGCAGTAAATAGAGCAAAATGTGATTGTCTCATGAGTTCTCAAATGCAAGCACCAATCCACAATGAGCGTTTATTCCGTTGCTGAACGAAGAGTCAGTATTATGGGAAAATCCCAAGCTTCTACCGGTAAAGGACTAAAGAATTGCACCGATGTCTAGATTCGTTAAAGCTTCTGAGATGCATGTCGGGAGACAAATTGCACTAGAGCAGATTATGAAAAACCCATAAACAAGATGACTTAATTGAAGAAAAAGGTGATATAATACAAGTAACAGGAAAAACAGAGATAGTATTGAAGCCATGGAAAAAAGAAATAAAGCACTTGCTTGATAGTTTTGAAAAAAAAATATCCAACAATATATATATATACAAGAAATATTAAAATTCTATGCTATATCAGCACTGAAAGCACATCTGCTGATATGCTATTTGAAATAACAGATCAAGTGGGACATCAAGACGAATACCGGTCTAACGTCGAAAACAGTTAACAAAGAGGAGTTCACCTTTAGATGACTATAAAACAGTTGAAGCAAGATATCAATCATCTAGACAGTTTCAACAATTAGTATTTCTATAAAAACGAGCGTACAACCGCGAGAAGAATGCAAAATTACATGCAATGGTGCTCATACAGTGACCTTACTCTCAACATTAACAGAAAATGAGGTTAGTGATACCTCCCCGCCCATTGTTAACACAGCTATAAATCAGTGATAAATTCCAAACTATTGCTAATGTTTTCAGACAGAAAAGAAGTATTACTTTCCTGAGAACTCATATATTCCTTTGGTGTATTACAGACTTTTTTCAATAATATTAACATTATGTTAAGTAAGAATCTTTGTTTAAACTATGTAACTTCTTATATATTATCTAATTGATTGGTATCATGTTCATTGATACCTCAATTCAAGTCAAGAAACAGCTTCTGCTTCAGAGCTAATTTTTTATAAGGAATCAGTAACACAATCTCTTGCAAATATATAATATTGCACTATTCAGATTATTTGGGCATTAATTAGCATTGCGAATTTTGTCTGTTCCTAGTTCATGCTATCCGAATTAGTTGAATTCCTTAATCAACGGCCTCTCTTGCATTCTCCACTTTCTCAATACCAGCCACAACTGTCATGAAATCCCACCTCACGAAAGTGTTTGCCTACATTATGCAGTACAAAACAACTCACAGTCAAACAATTATTATGCCAAGATTTAATCGGATTTTTAAGGATTTTATGTAACTTTACTCTTCCGTCAGTTTTTTGGTTGGAATCTTGTAACTCACTTTTAACAAACTTCCACTACTACAATCGAATTGAAATTTAGTAAGTATATGTAGTTCTGATACAAACACATTTTTGAATCTCTCCTCACTGCAATCAATACACATCTCAGAGTGGATTAAACAATTTTATCCAATCCAGTTTAACCCACTTCCACTGCTTCAATGTATGAAATCTTGCAGGCATACGTAGTAGTTCTGATAACAACAAAACAAGCCAAGAAACTGCAACGGCAGAACATAATTGTGAAAACTGTGCAATTCTACAATTATCTTAAGACAGCTGGCAGTAATATGTACGCCATTATTTATATTTTAGTTGACAAGATTTTGTCTTTCATCTCGGACAAATCTTTACAACTCCGGTTCATTCCGTATGAATTTCTAAAATATAAAAATCCAACATGTTAATAATAATAATATATTTTATTTACGTGCTATTAACAGCTCGATACAATACTATAGCACGATTAGGAGAATATAAAAATACAGAACAGTCAAATACAGAATATCATATAGAGTACAGAGGGTACATGAAAATAAGTAAAAAAAATATGATTTAAAATATAATTCAAAGTAAGCAATAATAAAGGTACACAGTACTGTCTTAATGTGAGGTAAACAATATAACACAAAGTAACAATATACTTAACTACTTAACTTATTGTAGTTCTGTAACATCCTATGTAAGATACCCATATTTTTTCCTTTGGTTTCTAACAAATGGAAATTTCTAGTAAAATGTGTGGGTAATTTTCCCCACCTACTTCAGAAAATCAAAATGAAGAATTGACGACCAATGTGGTCTTGTAGTCTAAGGCACTAGGCCAGTGTCTTCAAAGTTGCGGCCAGTGTCTCCAACGTTGCGATTTGAAGAATAGCTGTTTCTGAATTTTAACAAGTATTGGAGTCATATAATCGTAATAGGTGAAGTCCAAGTAACTAAAATTGCCCACAGGATAAACGTATGCCAAAGTATATATTTGCAGAAAAATATGGAAACAATCGAAAGAATAGCAAACAATGTTTACAATTTTTTGTATCTACGCGTAAATTTTCGTAATTTTCATTCATCGTTTATTTCGATATTTCATACTGTGGTCAGTACTCACAGCAAATGGGAGGCTACTTAAATTCACTAATTCACAATTTTCTGCACGATAACACCAAGTACAATTCGTCATATACTGTTGAACTCAATCATTGCATACCGAGATGTTCTGGCTCAGTAAGTAGATCGTCGGATTTGCATTCGAGATGTATTGGTGTCCCAAAATTCCAGACTTACATTTTTCAGGATTTTCTGGTATACCAGGCAAATGCCATGATGGTACTTTGAACTTAAACCTTACCCTCTCACGTGCCTATCCATATGTGCCTAAAGACAATAAATAAATATAGTTTAATGCCGGTATAATACTTTAAATAAGGTATTGGCTGATACCTTTTCCATCATCTAACTAACTTAACCAGGATTGAGCCAAAGATGCTACTAAAAGGTCCTATTTTTTTAAAAACATATTCGCCTATCACAGACAATAATTAGTCAGGAGGACCATTTTTCTACTCCCTCAATCAATTCCCTAACCAAACCTAGAGAATCTGAATCAGAATACCGGAAAATGCAATAAAAAGTTCGAGTACAAAAGCTATGGTTGCCACCTAAACTGAAGAGCCGCCACTTATAAGCGTTTCTGTTCCATAACGTATTTGCAAATGAAATGCCCTAATATATACAGACACAATAAATCACAGTCATATTCAATCTATTACTAGATAAGACCTTTCTCCGTAAAGGGGGGATTGGTTTACAGCTCCCACGCTAACCAGACGGGTTGGCAGAGGAGAACTTAAGCTTTCACTGTGATCGCCACTATCTTTTATTCATAGCAGCTCCCTAATTGCATCATGATGCTGTGTGGGCATCGTTACAGAACCATAACAATGTCTCAGCCTTGGAAAAAATCTATGCACTGCCGGTAATTGGACCCGTGATCTCTCAATCCGTACTCAGACACGCTAACGACTAGGGCAATAGGGTTATAAACATAACTATATTTTTAAAATTTAAAAAAAAAAGTAAATGTTGCTATGTTGTAAATTAGTAATGGACTATTTAAACAACGGTGAGTGGACTAAATTCGTTGATCAGTAACTGTCGTTCTAAATTCGCTATAGCAAATGCAACACAAATATCTGAACACCTTTCTATACTTACGTGAGCTCCTGAAAACCATCAGTGTCAGCTTCATCAGAACGAACACTCAATTTATGACCATGATTCCATATACAAAACATATAAAAACATTAAATGCTACTGTAAACAAGATTCTAACTTACGCGGAAACGTATATGAAACGCTGCAACATTCATATCAAGCGTACAGTCAACCCTTTCTCCAGTTCGTGTAACATGAACGATCGCGATTTTATCCAAAGGCCTTAGAAAAGAAACAAGTGAGTGCAGATCGTCACACATATCGATGGTTGGCCCAAAGTATGAAGTACACGGTGCAGTATTATTCCAAACTTTCTGGCGTTCACTGCAATAAAAGCTATGATTTTTATGAGCTCCAAAGCACCCAGATATCGGTGGTCACTTGGTGAGGTAATTAGCACGTTGTTGCTACGAAGGGAACCCGGATTCACCTCATTTAGCGATATTATGTGTTATTTACAACATAACGTTTTTACCTTTTAACTTCACTTTCCCCTTTGTACTCATAAAGAATTCTTACAATTATGATTCCTTTTGCATTTACATTAGGTTAGGTTATAACAGTCAGTTTAGATTAGTATATACATATACAGAATTGGAAAGTTTGCACAGTTCACTAACATAGGTTAGAAATATTAGGTTAAATATTTTTCATTCATCTCTTACTGCCACTTGGCGATGTTAGTGCCCCGAGAACCTCGTGTCTAAGGCTGGCACTATGTTGTATGTTTTAATTGCCATATGTTGTACGTTTTAATTGCATTGCAAACCATTATTTACAATTGGGATACATTTCCAAAAGCTGGGTTAGTTGTGGCGACAAAACTAGCCAATTATTCCCGTAATTACTTGCAGTTGGGACACCATAGGTGCTGATATAGTTTAAAAACCTTCTCAAAACTACGATTAACCGCTCAGCATTTTACTAATGACCGACACGATTGATATAAAATAAATTACAAACCTATATGCTATATTAATGTATGGATGGTAAGCTCATGTTCAGCAGTGTTTCAAACTCTAAACGTAAAATATTTCAATGTAGATATAATGAAGTTTTCTCGATGAATCAGAAATGGTAGAATAAATGGTAGATCTGTGTTGATAAAGAGGACTTAATAAGCTACAACGAGGGACCATTAGTGATACAGTGTTGTCATGCTATTTTAAAGTTAGATTTTCCAATATCATCAAATAAAATATTTTCAAGTAAGTGGTGAGATGCCAAAGCATATTTCTGACCATTAAATCAAATTTCAGGGGTATGTAATAGCCTCTACTATGGGAGGCAGCATATGTCTGGAAGTAATTTCGAGAATGTGCTTCACAAAACAACATAACTGTGAAAACAATAAAACGAACTATCGATAATAATACGTAGAGTTCCCTGGTATTTCTAATTTTGGCTAGAGTGTAGAAATCGCATATCTAATTTTACATTGAACAAATTCAAGAAGTCAGTTAACACTGTCACATTTTTTTTACGTTTGTAAAATATTTTAATATTCTAAGCGCATTCTAATTCACATTAATGTTTTCTACCTTTATACGATTTAAACTTCATAATGTTCACCTCTATAATATGAAATACGGATTCATTAGTTCAAGAACTTTTAAACCGGGTGTGAAGATTATAGCATGTAATTGTATTGTAGGTTATTCAAATCAAATATATTAAGTAGACTCTGCCAGACATATTTTGAAACTTCTTTAAGATATTTCAAATTATGCATTATACGTTTGCAACAACATTTTGTGTGCTTCACATTGTTTACATTACCATCACTACTGGATATCAAATATCACAAATTAATGTGTTGGAATTTGAAAATATGTAATATTATAGCAAGTTGGCAACACTATTACCATAACTACTCCACATTATAGCTTATTATCGCCGCTTTATTGGCACACATCAGCATGTAGCAACAGATTTTCGCTTTACTGCAATGTTTTTGGATCAAAACAATTGTCGTATCTGCCATCGTGATAATTCTCTCAGACAACAAGTTGGAAATATGAAGAGTTTGCGGAACACATTTACCAGCATTAAGACATTTTGATCAGGTTGAAGCTATATAAAATGTTATTTTCTCGTCAATATGAAAGTTTGGAAATCCCCTGCTTATGTAACATTGGTTTTATTTCTTTATAAAAAACAAAAGAATATCTCTGTACCAATCGTTTTAATTATATTTATTGATTGATGAATATGGATAGAATATATTAGAAACAGAAAGGAAAAAAATGTATGCAACAGAAATCAAAATTAATTTATCTCCAGATTAATACTCATACGATACAAGTTCTAAAACATTATACTACGTGTCCCAGAATTCTTTTCCTGATTACAAACATTCATAAACCATAAAATATGACACATAGACAAATACGTTTTTTATCTTGAATTGCATGTAACATATTCAATATTTTGTGTGCACAATTAATACATTTCTACGTGTGATCCTTTCGTTGCCCGAAGGATATCCAAGCCATATTCCAATTCCACCCATGTGTTGGTCAACATTACGTGAGGGATGGATGTTATGACTTCAGTAATTGTGCGCCGTAATGCTGCGATCTCGTTCACTGGTGTTTGGCAAACCTGGTCCTTGATATAATCTTAAAGGAAGAAATCCAGTGGTGTTATGTCCGGTGATTGTGGAGGCCAGTTTATGGTACCATCACGCTCGATCAATCTTCCTGGAAATGTTGTATGCAAATAGCCACGGACATCTATCCCCCAAAGAGGTAGCACAGAATCATGTTGGAAAATAAAGTCCGGAATATCCGCAATCTGTGGCACAACAAATAACTGCAACATATCAAGATAGGTATTAGCTGTGATCGTTTTTTCACTGAAGAAAAAATGTTCTATGATTTTATTGTGCGTACGACCGCACCACACGTTCAAGTTAGGGCTGTCTCTGATGGTCTCAAACACAGCGTTGGAATTCTCGGACCCCCATATCAAAGCATCGTGTCGGTTGACAACAGCGTTCAAATACAATGTGGTCTCATCTGAGAAAAAGACACGCTTCAGATAGTCAACATCTTCTTCAATCGCACACAAGATGGCAACAGCAAGGTCATAATGAGCACTGTAATCCGTTGGTTGTAGGGAATGCATGATCTATACTTTGTACGCACAAAAAAGAAGATGTTTATGTAGGATGCGGTCCACTGGTGTCTTAGGAATCTGCAATTTACGTGAGCCTCTGCGGACTGACTTCTTGGGACTTCTCACAAGGCGTATCTCACTGTCTGAATTGTCTGCGAAATAGGTCCAGGCCTGCCTGTTCTAGGGAGATCATTGACGCTGCCTGTCTCCTTAAACTTAGCATACCACATTTTCATGGTTTTAACATCTGGTGGCTGTCTCTGGTATGCCGTCTGGAATTGTCTCTGGACTGTTTTTGGTGACTGTGTCTCGTGATACCAGATGACACATTGGGCTTTCTCCTTGTTTGAGTACATGTTTCTGCAAATGTTGTCCTATTCCGCTGTTGTTACGTCACTGGGCCCTGTAACAAATAATATAACAGTATATACACAAAAACTTGAACATGTTACATGCAATTCTAGATAAAATATATTTGTCTATGTGTCATATTTTATACGTTATGAATGTTTGTAATCAGGGAAAGAATTCTGAGACACCGTGTATATTATTTACGTTATTTTATATGGTCAAGAGTAAGTACCTCTGTGATATTCTGTATTAAGTAAAGTTCAGGATAGTATTTGTCATTTTTTTAAACCAATCTGTACTATAATAACATATAATGGGAATAATACAAGTGGAAAGTACTTTTATGTTTTTGTTTTCGTAAATTTTCTTGTTTATTTTACATGGATATAAAGATAAATGTGTCATACTACATGTTTCTTCGATGATGAAATATGAATATACAATATCTGTTTTCAGTTTTAACTTTTATTAAATTAAACTTTGATTTCAATAAAGCTTATAGCACAAAATTAAAAAACAAAAGTATCTAATAAAGATATGTATATTCGAAACCTGAAGAAATTTGAATCAGCCGAAATAATTTGGTATTCCACTTCTTTACATCTAGGGAGACACTTTGATGAACATTGGGTGAACCATTTATAATCTGTACCCTCCGTAAGTCCTTCGATAGGAAGAGACAGTAATTCTCCATACAAAGAAACTGAAAAAAAATGTATGTAAATAATTGCGAATACTCGATTTATTTAAATATCGTAGGAAAATAATTTAAATTTGAAATGTATTATTAAATAGTTTAGTAATATTAAACTCTAATCTCTATATTTTAAAGATTCAACAATCTCCTGATTAGAGCGTGTGCCTTCTAATCCTTTTGCAATTATAAAGGTTCGTAAATTAGTGATATAGTTTTATAAGTAATAATGTACACAAAATTAAGTGTGCTTCCATAGTGGAGCTACAAGCAGACAGGCATGTTCAATTCAAAACGAATCAATGTAAAAGCATGTGTGATTTTATAGTGAAACTGTGAGCAGAGCGACGAGCAAAACGTTGATAAAGAGCGCAGAGCAAAGAGACAAATTAATTTGTTCCAGATAGCGTCAACTATATCGTTCAGGCAAGTCCGTCAACTCTAGGCAGGGTCCGTTATATTTTTATCTGAATAAATAGTTTCACAATTGAGTTATAACATCTAACATTGAAAGTTTCAACATTTGTTGTTAAATACTGTATATTGCCGATAGGGTAAATATAACAGCATAAACTTATTTTCGATATTAAATAAGTTGACAATAAGTACCAATTGTAAAATTACAATACTTATAAGCATGAACATACATTTGAAGAACGAATATTTTTATCTCAATTTTTCCTACCCATTGTATCATTACGATAGCTATTCCTTCAATCAGCACTTGCCAATATTTTGTTCTGAATACTATTGCTGCGAAAATTTTATATTGCTCTAGAAATGTTTATCTTTTTCATAAAACTTCTGAACATCACTTATTCGTTTGCAATATAAAGTTGTATCTATAAGCTGAGCTGCTTAGCTAAGTTAGCAAAGGGTTGGATTCCCATTCGGAATGTCCTTTGTTTGATCCCTTGAATCCATCATCTTTACTGAGAATTTTCAAAGCGTTTCCTCAGTTAAACTAGAAAAATACCCTAATAGTACATTGAACTTAGGCGTCGACCAACTCATTCCATGAACCTTTCCCCTTCCTTATTCCAGCCTGAGTCAGAAATACCTAAATCCATAATTACAATTTAAATCAATTCAACAATAAATTACAGCATCATGGAAAAAATGCAGCAGAGTATTTACCGAAGTTCGGCAAAAAAATTTTTGAGTCAATATACACAGCAAAACGTTCTTTTTAGATTTAAATATTGGAGAAAACACGTGAAGAACAACATGCTGACAAATATAGATATAATGTACGGTGACCATACTTCCTGGATTTTGAGGCAGGGTCGGCTCGAGGAGTGTCGGAACTGTTCCTCCGAACAGGGAACAAAGCATTTTGGGTGCAAGTGTATCAAAACTGGTAAAACAGTATAGTGCAACAATTCGAAAACTATGATTTTATTTTTATATTACTTTTTTTAATTTTACTTTGTTGTTTGTTTCTTCAGTTATTTGAAATTATCGAATCAAATTTTTATTATTAAAAAATCCAAATAGCAGTAGAATCATTATGATGGTATATTTCAATAAATACGTTATTTGTATGATAAAACAAATGCGAAATGTGAAACAGCTACGCAATTATTAATTATTCGACAAGTACCCCAGCATGAGGCGCTAAAAATGCCCCATTTATAAATTACTATTGGAACAGAGCGTCGATTTACTTAGAGCTGGCTCTGTTTCTATGAAGAGTCGTTAATTTTATGGCTGTTTCCGGCAAGTATACATACAGTCAATAATATCAACATTAAGACCGATATAATTTCATTTAATACGGACATCTCCATAGCTGAAAAGGGTCAAACGGGCACTTTTTAGACCGGGTCTATGGTTAGACCTTGCCAAAACTGGTAATTCTGAGGTCAAATAAAGGGTTTAATTATTTCTTTATTATACACTGTTGCTTTTCAATAGTGTTTCTTTCAGGGGTGACCCGACCGGTGGTTTTAGTCAATCGAATCTATACAGCGTCAATCGAGTCAATGAAAGCGACCCAGTTTCAACTCTGGACATATCAACTAAAGTTTGCCTTTGTTTTATTATAGTGCTCCTGAATTTTCATAATTAATGGGTAGTGAACGAATTAATAATATCTTAGTGATAATATATTAGGCTCTGATTTGTTATCCCCCAAAAACAATGTTTCGTATTTCTCTATCACAAGAATGGGAGTATGCCCAAATATATTTTCCTTACCCCAACTTATAGTATATGGTATTATTACATCATGTATGTAAGATAAATAACGACAACTTACGTAAACTAACAAAATGTATCCAAACTTAACCCAACCTAATCTAACTTAATGCAAATAACGCATGGCAGTAAGAACACTTACATCAGAATGCATTCAATCTTTATAATGAACCAGCGCATCATATTACAAATACATTTATGAGAGAAAACAAATAAATGGACATTACTTAACACTTACGGTACGAGGTGGGTGGGGGTCGTCGAACCCACAACCAACTAAACAACTAAACTATAGGCCTGGATTGTGCTTGTCTCCGTGAAAGAAAAAAAATCCAAAATAAAACAACAA
>JAGDQP010034467.1:0-20095 GCA_022664845.1 Lepisma saccharinum | reverse complement strand
AAGATCTTAGCTTGTCGGCAGCGCACATGCGACACACTCCTTTCTTCAGTGGCGGCTGTTATTTGTTGCGTACTTCCTGTGTTTCTTGTCTGTAACTGGTTTTCAAAATCGCCGAAATATCACAAGGCAGTGTTCTAATTGCAGCTCTCTGCTCTAAGTGTTCATTCAATAGAGAACGGCGCAACTGTTTTAGAAACATCCTTCGTTGAATTTTGATACTTGCCTTGGAGAAGGAATACAATATCTGAGCATTTATTCCTGCAACATTCAACAGACTTTATGACACAAGGTCAACGTTTTGTTATTCGCTAAACTGAAAAAGTAGCACACAGTTTATCCACGACTCCTACACCGCTTTTAGTACAATTGTAGTCATCTATCATTTCAGGCTTATTGTTGCTCACTTGGGGGGCGTATCATGCATTGTAGACAATAGTATTACTGCTTTGTTTTTCCGAGTAACGTGCGAAAGTAGCATTTTATCTTCTTGGTATCCGTATAGGGATGATCCAACAGTTCTTTCTTTACTGGGTAGAAATTCTACTGGAATTTCCTTTTTGTTCTTCTTGAGAGTTCCAAGCAACGTTACCTTTTTCGTTAGTAAGTAGTCTGTGAGTGGTGTACTTGTATAGTAATTGTCCTTAGTTACATTACGTTTTGAATTTTCAATGGGCTCTACTAAAAGTTTCACCACATCAACAGGGGAACTTGAACAAGAACAAGACCCATGTAGTTGTTTTCCACAATATACTTCAATATTACATGTATAAAAAGTTTTCGCATCGCATAAAGCATACATTTTTAATCCGTATTTTGTGGGCTTGCTTGGTATATATTGAATCCATGAACATCGTCCTCGAAACGGATGAAGCATTTCATCCACTGTTGTGAATTCGCTCAAACAATAGCACTCTTTACTATTGCTAACAAACTGATCTAGGAATGTGCGGATCGCAGCCAGTTTATCTGTCTTACGTTTATCAGGTCTGGTTACTTTATCATCGAAACGCAAGTGCCGACACAAAAACAGGAATTGCTTGTAAATCATAGCAGCTCGACACAGTTCAATCCCTGTTCCATCAGTAGCCCATAATTCAATAACATTTGTGTGATTACATTTTTTTGTTCATATACTGTACACTAATCCGATAAATGCCATAATTTCGGGTCGAGCTGTATCCCTGCAGTCTCTGTCCCGTGAGTAGGTTGTTGCCAGTCGGTGTGAATTGATGTACATATTTGTATATGTCACAATATCGTCTATCATTTCAATATTTACAATTTTCACGAAAGCACTAATCTCGCTATCAAAATATCTTTCGCACTATGCTTCAAACCAGGATGAACCTTCACCATCTTTGAACATTTCCCAATGGATTTTTCCGCCATTCCGTACACATGTCCTTACCACTAAAAAAAACTATCTATAAAATGACTGCAACTTCTCATATTCAGTATCAGACATTTCTTGTGAATTACTGTCATATTCATTTGTTTCTATGTTTTCATCACTTAGGTCACACTCACTATCAATTTCATGTTCTACATCATCATCTGACAGTTCCTCAAGAACCCGTCGCACATCACTCGCCTGTAAATACTTTTCCGCCATTGTAAACACGCATTTACCTCATATGAAAAACAGAATAATACGAGCGGGCGCGCTGCGCATTTTGTGCGATAACAATTACCGGTAACTTCCCTCCAATAACACATAATTAACAAAAATCGACGCGCGGGATGACAACAATGACCACTAGAATACATAACTAAAGACCTTTGTGAGGAATAGAAAGAAGCCATGTTTCACCCAAACTGATGAAACAGCTGCATTTTTTGAAAAAACAACACATTTTTCGCACTTTTTGCGCAAGCGCGCCTGCTCGTGGGTTACCCCACAATAAAACCACTTGAATATACAACTGGGAAAACTGTCAGTACGTAGCGACCACCAATATCATCTAATTATAAACCGAGCGACGATATACACTCTTTATGTCACGTTCCTTCTCCATAAGGCTAACCAAACATAACTGGAAACCAACCGCGGTAGTTCTGCGGTCTGAGGCGTTAGGCCAGCGTCTCCCAGGTTCCGGGTTCGAATCCCGGATGAAGCACAAATATTTGTGGAGTTAAAACTTAACAGGATAGCATCGTGACCATAGTTACTAAAATCATCCCCATCCCAAAAAGTTTATATAACTGGGAAGGAGCTTTCAAATGAGAGTTGTATGCATTTTCAGAAGTACAAAAGTGCACAATGAGCGGTAAAAGTTGGGGTATGTCCAACTTTCCAACGCTTCTTGAAAGGATACCCCTGCTCGCTTTCACGAAAATGCATACACAAAATGTGTACAATTAGTTCTATGACATATCTTGTGTGAATAATTAGTAAATATATATATTAGCACCTTTTCTCGTGGCAGATTTATAGGGCTCTACAATTTTGCAATTTTTTTTGCTAACCATCGTACCATCAAGTATGGAAAGTATCAAAATCCGAAAAGGATATCCGGAATAATTTCGAAAATTGTGCCGATCTAATCTGGAATAGCCATTCATAAAAAAAAAGTAACACTGTGTACAGCAGGCATGTCGAATATGCGTCCCACAACTCATTGCTCTGCAGCCCGACTCATCCCGAGAAAATAAAAATTAAAAGCTCCTGTGATAGATTCCAGCGGACAGCCATCGTGACAGGTTTTTCAACTCATACTATGCTAATGTCGATACGATAATCTTAACGTTGCTGCTTCAAATAAGATCGTCTCTTGATACTAAAAAGTTTGTGTCAGGAAAAGGATTGTCAGTTGCTGAGCAATAAGCAAGAAAGTAAGTTCTAATAAACATTTTTTTCTTTTTCGGTTCGTACTACTTTACAGCACTGATTATTTGGCAAGGTTGAGATTTTGAGTTTAACATGACTGTTTTACAGGGTTAAAAAAATGTAAAAACTTTCGTTGCCCAACTTTTATTTACACGTTTAAAGCTTAATTGGTTTATGTCTTTAATGTAGGTAAGGCTACCTACATTTCCACCTAATTCTTCTACATTTCCACTAAAATCCTTTCAGACTGGCTTTGATACAAAGTCGTGTCCAATTGCACCTTATCTTTATCACTAATAAGATGTTAACAGTAAAATATTTTAGGAAGTAACAGGGAAGGTGCAGACAACGAATAAATGCTACTTGGAAGCCCAACTATTAAACAAGTGAGACGGAGCCCAGTCGGCGGACTGTGAATATATGCTACCAGCAGTCTGCAGCAGCGAGCAACCAATTTGGATAAACAATGTTTCGTTGGAAGAACTGCGACGAGATCTTTCCGACAACACCTCAACGAGCCCGAGTAGTTCCTGAGTTGAAATCCTTCCCCGTATCTTGAGACCCGCTAATGTGATATGGATTATCTATTCGGGTCTCGTCTAGTCGAGATCTTTCCAACGACACCTCAGACAGCTTCATAGTCCTAGTAGTTCGAGTTGCAAACTGCCCACTCCCATATCTCGGAACCGCCCCTGCGATCTGAATGAACGATACAAATTTGAACTCGTCTCACAGAGACCTTTCAAGCGACACCTCCATTTTCTTAGCCCTAGCAGTTCCTAAGTATCAAATTGTCCCCCCTATCTCCGGACCCACTACTGTTATGTGTATGATCTATACAGTCTTGAATTCGCCTCGCCCAGACCTTTTCAACGACAGCTCAACCACCTCCCTAGCAGTTCCCAAGTGGAATGTTGTCGACAGACGGACGGACAGAACGGTTGTATAATGTTTCACAGAGCGTTGGCGTAGCATTCAGGAGGTTCTGGGTTCGATTCCAGCGGCCGATTACCCTGACAGTTTTTCCAGGTATTTTTCTGTCACACCAGGCAAATGCCGGGATGGCACCTTCAATATAGGACACTTTCCCGAATCCTTTCTCCTCCCCCATCCCGGCCTGAGCCTTAGATGCCTAAAGGCCATAAATAAAAATTCAAATTCACAGTACTTGCTGCTGAAGCCTAAAAGTATTTAGATACAGTCAGAGACCAACATTGGACCATCCAAGGCTCTACCCATTGTACAGAATATTCATTTTGTTCTTTCCTTTAGGCAAGTACATTCAACCTACTGCATTGTTTGCTCTACTTAGGCCCAACTCTTGTTCTGAAGGCATCGGAAGCTTCAAATGGTAGTCAATCCTTTTGGTTCGCACCTATAAATATGGAAGATACCTCATTCACCGAGTAGTACAGAGAGCACAGGCCTAAGCTATTTGGTCCACAATGCTGACTCACTTTCTTAACTTCACCAGACGAAGTCCGGGAGTTTAAGCTCTTGTTACAGTTACGGCCGTTGCAATCTAACAATTGCCATGAAGTTCGCTATAAACCACCAGTTGGTTTCAAGCAGCTAATATTATTTAAAAAAAACTACCGTTACTTGCAGTCATGAACCCTCATTAGTCGCTTGATTGAAACTTTCTAAGAGGAAGGAAGGGGAAATATAATGGGAAATGAAGTGAAAACTTATGTAAATCCTTCAGCCAATAAAAATTATTCATTGCTATTGAACTGGTCATCCTAACTGATGGAAATATCTTGCTAATGGAAACATTTTCTGAACGATAATACATTGTAATGTGGAGTTCTAAAACTTCAGCTCTAAAATTCATAATCCGCTATTTGGAAAGGTTCATGACGTGAGATGCAGAAGAAAAAAAACTTCGACATGCTCATATCTTCTGGCAAGTTTCTGAACTTGTAACGATTAATAATTAGGTCTCTTAAGATTATATAATAGGTGTGGTGTGATAAAAAACAGCGACATGATTTGAAGTACACTTGTTAACACAGTTTCGCAGAACACAAACGACACTAACACTTTTTTTAAAAAAATGTTAAATTTCGAAACATGTTGAACTGCAGAAAATAAGCACAACAAAGTTGAAAACTTCTATTGATATTAAAAATTCGATGCACACTTCACTGGCACAAGCACTACACAATATGGGTAAATTTTTAATTACAAAACACAAAATAATATCCCAGAAATGAGGGTCATATTGAGTGAAATAAGGAATATCCTGTAGGTGATACACGAGATCTTATTACTATACCTGAGAGATTACGATTTGCTCCGTAACTATGGATGCGGTAGTTACTTCCTGAAAATCCACACAATTCAAATTATCTTGACCTTCGTCGGAGGTCAGTCAATCACCCGAGCTGAGATCCCGACGTAACTAACTGTTCACTGCAGGAACTAGCGAGTATGTAAGCGGAAACACCACTAGCCGGTCACTGTTTATAGTCTCTGCGCTGGTCTCCGCTTTGGCCAATCTTGCTGCCGCCACAGACAACGTCACACTGATCGTACTCGCAACACGACAATCGCAAGACTCAGTCACGGCGCGCGCACTCACCAGGCACGATAAGTTTTCACTCGATTGATAAAACCACGTCTTTTCCACGTTGCAATTTTCTTTCAGTTTTATGACCGGCATGCATGGAAGAAATTGAAACGATCTGTCAAAATGTAAGATCATAATCTCAAGAACGTACCAGAACTCCGCAACATCATGCCACACATTGAGTAAGATGAAGAATTAATTGCATAACAAAATGTCACATCGGTAACCAGGCCTAAAAGATCAGCAACATGTAACCAACAACTTTCCATTGAAATTCAAATGTCGTTATTAAAACGGGCGAGGTTCGGTCAGTGACTGCAATTTCTTACCCTTGAACACCAGCAGCGCGCCGTATTCATGGAAAAGCGTAAAAGTGGAACTAGAGAGGAGCGGAACCGGATCCTAAAGGTACCCGGTTCTAGGATCCGGATCCTTGGTTACAAGATCCGGATCCGTGTACCTGATGCCTGTTCAAATAGTGTCCGGAACCGAATCCATGTGCCCATCCATAATTTTCGTAACTTGTGTAATGAACGGTCTATGGACAGATTTACGTCGAGATAATGGGCCGGATCCGTACTAGATTCTAATGTCCGAATCCTCGATTCAAAGATCGCTGGATAAAGTGTCTCGGCTCCAAGGTCAGAATCCATTGTTCCAAGATCCGGGTGCCCGGTTCCAAGATCAGAACCCGGGTCCATGCGCCCATCCCAAGTGGAACTCCCTTGGCTGTATGCAATTAATCCCTTAGTTGTATGCAACCCAACCAACAGCGATGCCATGTTGGTTGCATAAGGAGATAGGGCGGGTCACTTAATATCAAATGGGTGGCTGGTGGGCGTTGGGAAACAAGAGTTGCTGAATGCCCTCTTTATTTTCTAGACATATTCTCGGACGCTCGTATCGAACCCAGGACCTCCCGAATCCAACGCTTTACCTACTGAGCTACAGCCAGAGCTGAAACAGGTCACCGACACAATCGGGTCAAGTTTTGGACCGGGTTATCGGGTCTATATTTGGGATCCGGAGGGAAAAACAGACATTTAATTATTCCCTTATTATACATTGTTGCTTTCGAACAGCGTTTCTTTCAAGGATGACGAAGACCGGGGTTGTTGCACAAAAAATACGGCCACGAAAAGTTCCTAACAATAGTACTCAGCATACAGAAAGAACGAAACTACCGTTGGAGGTGTGCAATACCCCATCCCCTCCCCTTTCGGAAAGACTATTTTGAAAAAAAAAAACGTGTTTGAAGTGTTAAATAGCGTCAAAATCTTTTAAAATCTCTCAAAACTGAAGTTCCCGTACATCTCAAGGACTTAAATTACAATATTGATTGACTCAAACCGCAGGTTAAAGACCAGGTCACAAATTTACCAACGCCCACCTGGTAAATTTGGTCAAGATTCGATCATCGAGTAGCCGAGTCACAGTCAGTCTGGTCATTTGAGACAAGACCGCGTCATTTATGGTTCGGTCAGGCCGGGTCATAGGGTTTCAGCTCTAGCTACAGCCGCTCGGACAATAGTTAGTGCATATGACATAGTTTCTACTTCGTTACGGTAGGAACCAGATCTAAGTTAATGCATCAAGCGGAATGAATCAAACGTTTCTTGGGCCACTCTAGTACGATCCGGTCGAACTTTAATGCTACCCACCCAGCTATCTGGAATGTGGTGTTCAACAACAACTGATTCATCACATTTTTAATTTGGGTTTCAACAGAACAAAAGAAACTACATTAATTCTGTAGTCAAAGGAACAACGTGTCATAACAAATGCAGACGCATATTTCGAGATTCAACGAGAAGAGCATTTGGAATCGAAGTGAGACTGAGGCAATATGCAGTCTCGACTCACCAGCCACGGGTAGGCATATCAGATAGTTAAACTATAAGAATATATATTTACTTACATAATTCTAAACGTACGACTTCCGTTATTAAAATCAGGTTATACTTTGCACTTAATCGGTCTCCAAGATACAGGAGTGACTGTACATAGTACAATGTTTTCCCATGAAATCAGGTCATTACTCATTAGGATCTCAAGGTAGCGTGACTATTTTTATCTCAAGAATTTGAACACTTTCTCTAAATACTTTGGAATTTTCTATATCTTTGGAAGATTTTCATTTCATAAAACAAGCAACTCTATTACTCTTCGGTGGAGATCCAGAGGAGCATATAATCATATTCATCAGTTTTCTATCCACTGCTGGATGAAGGCATCCCCCTTTTCTTCCCACATATCTCGGTCTGCTGCTATCCTCATCCATCCAGTCCCTAGAAGCTCTCAAGCTCCACTGGGATGTTATTAACAATTCAGTCCAATCAATTACTTTTATTCATGATGTTAACTTCTACCTTATCAATAACCATTATACAGTTATTCCGCCAGACTCCTCCTCCCCTGTGAGGGGTGTCAACCCCCAAATTCTCAAGAACACCTCCCCCAACTTTTTTACGGTCCAAAAGCGATAGAAATCGTGAAAAACTCCACTTCTACCCTCCCAATTTTGACTTTACACCCCCCTAAATTGAAAATCCTGGCTGAATCCCTGCCATTATAGTTGTTCCTTGAAAGAACTTAAGCAGAAAATTTCTACTGTTTAATGCAAACGTCGATGTTCTGTGAAGTAGGGCGCTAGTTCACCGTACAATGAAGTTGCAACTTCGAATCCCGCCTGGGGTATGGGTGCTCGTGAATTTTAAAGCATTACACTCGCATAATGTGGACGGACCACCGTCAATAGTTAATCAAAATGACCCATACGAAATAAAGTATGTTACAGATTTTCTACTGTTTGGTTATTCAAATATCGTTTGGGTTATAAACTTTGGTAAACTTTATTTTTATATGGGCCAGTTTAGTAACTTTGGACTTCGGCCCGTCACGATTTGCCTTTAGCTGTTAAGTGTTAAAATCCATGCCCCTGCCGGGACTCGAACCCGGGACCGTTGAGTCGATAGCCTACCGCCGCAGACCGCTCGACCGGCTCGTTTGGGTTATGTTCAGTGCTTGGAAGAACGCGTTCCTTGGAATTCTTTCATTTTAAAGAAACAGAGCCATGGAACGCGTTTCTTCATTTTAAAGTGGAACAGGATAGTTCGTTTTCTAAAAGAACGTGAACGAAACCTTTCGTTCCATTTCAGTTTCTTTGTTATTCACATACATTTATTTCTGATACGGTCAATTTCAGTACAAAATTAATAAATAGATCGTAATTACAGTATATAACACCTTGTTAAGGACCTTTACATCGCTTTCTTTGAACAACATGCAGGTAAAATGTAAAATATGTACTTTCAAACGTTTCCCAAGCATGGTTTATAGTTTAATAAAAACGAGACAAGGAAGTAATACTGGAACGAAATCGTTCCTCTTTATTGAACGAGGAACGTAACCCACGGAACGGATTGCTTTATGGAAAAGAAACGTAAATGGAAGTTAATTTCTAAAATGAACTTTCCGGACACGTTATGGTATAGTCACGGGGAAAAGTATTTCGGGAACATAACATTTAGTTTTATATGGATGGGACAGACAGGTAGCCATGCTTAAGTCGCGAAATATCTGAAGAACGGCATGCGGCAGGCTTAGTCCATAAAATGTCTATCTAGCCCATAACTTAAATAAAAACTAAATGATATGTTCCCGGAATACTTTTTTCGTGACTGTACGAGAACTTGAGAACAGGATTAAAGTCTCATACCAAAGGGGAGGTGGGGGGGGTTTAATAATTTCTGTACCTTTCAGTTATTTTTTTTAATAGTTCGTCTTTCCCGGACATAGCGCAATAAAAGTGTATCCCCCTGTCAACAAATAAGAGGACATTTTATTTTTTCTAACCTACCCATGAATTCCATAGCACACATTTTCGCTTTGCCGTAAACTTTCAGTACATTTGTTGTTTTTTATTCAGGTTTCCACTAGGTGGCAGACGGACTGCGTTTGGTACACTCTACTGTAGAGCAACTTATTAAATTTGCCAAGATTGTAACATGTTTAAGAAAATAATTCAATGAAATTGCACTCAATAAAATATTTGTTATTTTACTTTATATCTGCGCAGCTTTTCATCTAATAAGTGCATCTGCTCCGAACTCACAGCGACAAAATATATTATTGTGATTAGAAATTATACGACGTGGTGTTTGTAGCTTGTTGTGTTTGGAAATTCACAAGTTTGGTTACTTTTCTTCCTTTTGAGGATAATAATATTAAGAGTTTTGAGGTCCAGGATGCCCCCCCTCCCCCTCACTCTTGGTGTTTTTCGGTACAAATTCGGAACTGGCATGCGACTGTTAATATTTCTAGGTTGGTTCGGGAACAAATCGAAGCTTTTTCTTCGCATACTTCTTAATATAATGCCAAAAGAGAGCATATTTCTTTGAGGGGGGGGGGAACGCGCCCCCGCCTCCCTCCTTTGGTGTTCTTTGGTCCAAATTGGGAATTGGTAAGCGACTCTTAATATTTCTAGGTTGGTTAGGGGAAAATTGAAGCTTTCTCTTAGAATAATTCTTGATACAATGAAAACATATTTGTTTTTGCATTGTATCACGAATTGTTTCTTTGAGAGGGCATGCGTTCCCCACGAGCCCTGTCTGAATGTGCCCCACGAACTTAAAATACGTATTTTTATCCTATGTCCTTCTAGGATATTCAGTTACACATACCCCGTCAGATTATTTACTTGTAGGGCTAATTACAATAATCACCGACGACGACCCCTCCCCCTTGGTATTTACTGATGCAAATTTAGCATTGGTATGCGACTGTTAAGAATGATTCATTAATTACAAGTGAATAGACTACAAAACACCACTTTCCTTCTATACTTGAATATTCCTTGACAATTCTCAGCCCCAAGAAAAATGCCTATTAGGTAACGTGAATAAAGTCCTGGTTATCATCTCCCATCTTACTGCTCGTGAGTTGGCCTCGCCGAGGGACGTTATCTTGAAAATGTGTGTGTGTTGTGCACGTGGTTCACTGTCAGCTGTTGTCTCGCATTGAAAGAAATTGGGTTGGAAACCAATTGCCGACCATACGAACAGATTTTTCCACGGCTCTTCCTCAATCACATCACGCTAATACAGGGATGGTACTAACAAACTAGACCCTGTCCGACTTCCCGTATCTTTTCTCCCATTCTACATTGCTTGATATCACAAAAGTCGATCAATATAAAAAAAAATCAAATAATGATAGATTGATTAAATCGAACGTAACGTACTAACTTCTTGGGATACCTGCAGGTCACATCAAATCATGATTATATAGGGCAAATATAGAAAACCAATACAGAAAAACAGAAAACCATCATGCTACTGTTGAACAATCCACATAATATGCGCTAACACAACCTTCACTTAGAAATGCCATAGGAATTTTACTTTTTCCAGGTATTTCTTTTAGAGTAATAGAACATAATTATTTGACAGTTCATTAAACTTAATACAAATTACATCCATTCTTGTATGAACAGAAAGAATGTAATAGTACACAAATATTCATGTAAGACCTCGGAAAACTTAACATGTAATGTTTTATGACGTTGATTGATGACGTAAGATTAAACCCAATTTAAAAACCTAATTAAGTTTTTCTGCTTTTGTATGCAAAAACGAAGTTCAAACTTATCGCTACATCCGTTGACAGCAGTGCATGCTACCATTTTTAACTTTTCAGCATAGCTCAGGAGAAAACCTATACAGAATTTATTATTCTTGTATATTGGACATTAAAAAAAAAAAAATGTTAATCGTTTAGCTGTGTAAATGATGATACACGTCTATCATCGTGGTTTCACATTCTTACAGTTCCTACGCAGGAAGAGAAAGTTATCTCAGTGTTAATAATGACTATTTACCCCAGAATATAAACGTTATCATTGCTTGATTAAACGATTAACTGCTCTCTGCATAATTATTCGATTATCAGTTATCTGGACTAGTGTTCGATTAATTTGTATCCTGATACATTGTTCGATTAGCTGTTCTCGGAATCATTATCCAATCATCCGTTAATTCTACTTGATAATACGGACTCCGGACGCCCAGAAAAAGCAAAGTAATAGAATATCGAGTATAAAATTTTAAAATTACTAGTGTTCACAAAAACTGGATTATAATTGGCGTGGGAATTAATAAACAATTTTAAAACTCAATTAGGCCGTGATTATTATTTACTTGCATTCGTCTAACATTTTGTCTGCAATCTGATAATCACTTATGGTTGTCGAATCGACTTCGGAGGCTTCATCCATCCAACAACGAACAGCGATCCATCAGTTTGCAACAAATATCAGACGAGTGCAAGTAATTGGTAACTTTGACACTTAACTGAGTTCGTGGGATAGCTCTCTCTCGCACTGGACCCCGCAATTTATGATTCTTACATTCACTAATACAGCAAACCATTGACTTAACGGACTGACATGAGTTAAGGTGTATAGTGTCCGTATATTACGCTTTTTTGGATAATATTTATAACGTTACAACATTAGTAACAGCAAATCCTTTATTTTCTTATCGCTGAATCGGCAAGTTTCAAAGCAGAGATTGCTTGCTGCATCTAGTCCTTATGCAACAATAGCATGAATTGTACTTACTAGATAGCATTTATCTTTGTCCAACTTTGTCCGTTAAATCTGAAGTCAGCTGAATCGTACATAACAAAATTGATTTCAATCTGAAAGCATTCACTGGAGCTCAAAGCTCTCAGACTGAGCAGGAGTGACACATTCTAGACATTGCAAATATGTACGGCGACTAAGCGTCCAAAAATTTAGATGTGTTTGGTGAATCTTATAATTTTGTAAAACTGTAGCTGAAATAATATAATTTATTCTTTTATATCTCTTCCAATACTGTGGTTTAGAGCTGAAACAGTTTAAGTTTGGACCGGGTCATAGAGTCTATGCTTGGGACCTGGTCTGACCTGAACGGCATGGCAAAGCTTTTACTCATTCCTTATTATACACTTTTGCGTTTGAACAGTGTTTCTTTCAGTGGGTGACCGACACAGAAGTTTTACCCCCAAAGCACAAAAAATTCGACGCCGAAAAATTCCTAACAATAGTAAATACATATGGAACTAGTCTCATATCCGCGGAAAGAATACAAATACCCCCAGGGGTGTACAAATAACCGCCGACTGAGGCTTTATTCAATATTCGATCATCAGGGTGTCGGATCACAAGTCAGTCGTGGTCACCTATGTCCGGGCACAGAGTAAAAACAAGGCAATGTGACCTGGCCAAAGCTCTCATTGTGGAAGGTAGAAAGCAGAAACCCTTCTCACTCAAGGCAATAAATCACTACATGGAAGGTAGAAAGGAACTGTGGATGTCACAATGATTTGGGTAGCAAGCAACTTTCTATATGCATATATAATATTAGGTGGCAATAATGGAAGCTCATCGATTTCTATTTGTTCAAGAATTTGCCACCGTTTAGACTACGTGGCAGCACTTACAGTTCAGGAGATGGTAGTGGTGTCTACTGGTGTTATCACGGAACCCTTTGAACAAGCCATCGCACCTATCATGGCCTTTTCAAATCTCTCCATACGTATTTACTTTGTGGTCCGGGTCTTCTGCTGTGATTTAGCATATTACCTGCTCTGTCGTATTAAATAAGTAACGAAATTACTAGAATAATCGGATATGTGATATATAAATCGTGAATATGTGGATTAGTAAGATATACATACAGGTAGTGAGAGACGACTTCAGATTTGTTTTACATGAGAACAATCCTCGTACAATTCTAAGATGTACGAAAATTCATATGATAGACGCAGACTTTGCTTCATACCAAGGAAAGGATCTGAAGCAACTCATGCATGGCAACAAAGACAAAGAGAGTGGGCACTGATTTCAAGTTAAATTTTACTTATCATATGAAAAACTAATTTTGAAACAGAGTAGTATAATCAATCAAAACAAGGTCACTCAAACAATTCAAAACAAAAACAAAATGTAGGATCTTCTCTGCTGTAATACGTTGAATTGAATCAAAGTCTCAGTATAAACAGCAATTATCAGAACAGCAAGCATCACTAATCATCTAGCATCTAACTGATAAGGAATACTGAAAACAAAGGAACAAATATTTTTCCCATGAATTTCACAGCAATGGAAAATCCACTTCGTACAGACGGTTTGAAAATAACATTCTGCTCATATGGTTCGTCTTTGAGGCACTTTACTTATTCCATATTAAACAAATATGGAATTTAGAAAAATGCAAGGAAAATGGTAACGGAAAGTAGCAAGAGAAAAATATGGAAAGTGAAATAATGCCTTTTTATTTTTCGAAAAAGCACAGAAATCTTCAAGTTAACGAAGAAGTACCATAATTTATTATATTAATGTTTTTACTCTACAGATTTATCATAATTCTTCTCGTTTAGAGACATTTTGTACTATAATCATGGCCAACATCTGAAATGAAAAGCTGTACGCTGTTCTGTTATTTATCAGTGTAAACTGGGATAGTTTCTCATTATTTATAAGGCAGTCTCGCCTTCGAGCCGTGCTAAAGATGGATTGAAATCTAGATTCATATCACCATATACACTCAATATCTTTGCTAACACTTACAACAATTGCTTATTTCAGTGTTTGCATAATACTATTAGTAAATTCAATCTAATTGTAGCCAATAGTCTAATACACGGGCGGGGAACGCTATCTCAGCGAGCAGCTTTTTTCTCCCCCGACTACTTTTGCACCTCCTCGCCAAAGCTGAATAGTGACATTCAAGAGTGCTACCACTATCAAATAGATCGCTCATTTGATCAGTGTTGCTAGGATGCAAAGTAATTTGTTTGATTTGATTTGGTTCGAAGTGTGCAGCTTTTAAGAAAGGGAGCTACATTATTGTGGTATTGAAATACTTTTAAGTTCGCATATGAATTGAATTTAATTTTATTTAAGGCCTTTAGGCATCGAAGGCTCAGGCCGGAATAGAGGAGGGGAAAGGTGTCGGCCAGGTCATATGTTCAAGGTGCCATTCTGGCATTTGCCTGGTATGACTGAGGAAAAACCCTAGTCAGGATGGTCGGTCCATGACCTCCCGAATTCTACGCCAAGTAGTTTGCATATGAGGTTGAGACCTCCATCGTATATAGAACCCAAAAATGTTCTGTTATTACTGAGCGTGTGGATGGTAATGCTCTCTGCCTTGTAAACGAGAGATCTCGGGTTCAAATCCTGGTGGGAACACAAGTGATTCGGAGCCCACGTTATACCCTAGGTCCCATCCTTAAGATATCATCTCCAGCCGATGGAAGGCAATGGCAAACCACCGATCATTATGATCGTGAGCACACAAGGCCAAACCAATTTCGGGGTGGCTGAGAGGGTATCGCGCTCGCTTACTGTGTGTGTGGTTACGGATTTAATTTCCGTCGGGGTTCATTGACCGAAGTGGTTTGGAGCTCACTTTACAAAAAACAGTACGTTCCGTCATTAGAAGCTCACTACTTCGTTTGGGACCTTGATAACAAATCAATCAGCAAGACCAAACAGCAACTTGAGCCTTCCTTTTCAACTTGGATATTACCAAGTATAATGTGGAGGAAGTATTATCGCAAAAAAATTGATCTGGACAAATTCCAAGCGAAAAAGAGGTTCGCTAATGACAAGGACCTGTATGATAACAACGATAATTTCAGTATTTTTGTCCAGTGCAGTATCAGTTCCTCAGTATAATTAAGGAAAAAGAGTGGAAGAGAAAGAGCTTCACTGAGGAGCAATTTTTATCCTTGAACCAAACCTGCTGTACTGGGAGACTTTAGTCAGTGCAGAGTAGTGCGGAAAATCCGCTTTGTGACGAGTAATATAGTTTATCCATACACCCGCACTCTGCCTCGTACACGAACCCGAGCGTAGTTTAACCATGTTAATAGTAGGCCCATTCTTAAATTCTATGCTAGTACAAAAGGTAAATAGTCTTCTTAACTAGGGGGAGGATCAGCATATAGTGGATTTGAAGGACTTAGTGCGCTATTACACTATCGAGCTTGCTAATCAGCTTCCTCAACAGTTTGCTCGTCGACGTCGTTGAGCAAGCTTGACGTATTTTTGCTATTACAATGTGAGCGTATTGATCAGCTTCCTCGACGAGTAAGCTCGTCAGTGTGAGGGCGCTATTACACTGTCAAGCTTGCTCGTCGAGGAAGCTTGGGCGAGGAAGGTGATCAACAAGTCCGAGAGTGTAATAACACATTTGCACGTCTTACCCTTTATAAGAACGCGAATCGCTACTGAAATGTAAATCCTATCCTTAGAAGCTCACCAGTTCGTATATAGCGTTAAGAAAAATTCGTACACAAGATATTACCGCACGCTCCGAAGGACGAAGTGAATTGGATATGCCACCCAATTCAAATTGATATAATATTTGCAATTGCATTGATAGCAATTCTACTACAATTTCTGTGAATCTACAAGATTCGGCAAGAAAAAAAAATCATCGCATTTTCCTCTGCGTATATAATCCAGAATGTTTTACGTAATTAATCTGAATGTAATTTTGAAGGCCTTTAGGCAACTTTGGCTCAGACCAGATGGATAATTATATGAATTCGTGGAATGAAGAAAGTGGGAGGAAACAGAACTCCACGAAAACCCACGCAGACGGTGTTTGGCCACCACAAAGCCCACATGACATGAGCAGAGATTGAACCGACGACCCCTAGCACCAGAAATTAGCGCTCTACCATTGAACCACCGCGGCCCTTTTACATAATGTATTTGACAAGGAATCCCAATCAAAGAACCAATAGTTCGATCCCCGGTGAAAACATCGAACGTAGTGGTTCGTAATCAATTGAGGAACTTAACATCACTTTACCTGATGGAATGCAATGACAAATTACCATCGAATCACTTTGCTCATGGACTCGAGGTAACTTAACACTAATAGAGTTTATCAGAGTACTTGAAAAGGAAGAAAAAAACATCTGCAACGTTGCACGAACCATTGTTCTTCTTTTCCAACTCTAAAAAAAAAAGTGAGAAAGCGCTGTTGGATTAATAGTGACGTACTTTACAACACATTTCCGTTAGAAACTACTTGCGTACATTGTTCACACTGTACTTTCACTTGCTTTCTCCTAAATTAGACCAGCATTAATAGGACGATTCCCGGAAGCTCTAAACGGGACTTGGTTTTCAAAGAAAAACTACGAAATTCTCACGTTGTAATTACGTCAAAAGCAAACTAAATCAAACATATTTATTAAAAAAAAAAAAAAAAAAAAAAAAATGACAGGATAAATTACAAAAGAAAGAAAAATAATACGCTAGGAAACTGGTTGAGTATACTACATCATCGCATATTCTTTCTTTCTCTCTATGTAAATGATGTACTCAAAATTATGACACAATAGAACGTTAAAAAACAATGTAATTATAATATCTGAAAAAATTAGGCCTACCCTACCTCAACATAAATTACCAAACAACATTACTACTAGCAATGCTTATGGAGACATCGATTTTCATAATAGCCTAATTCAATACGTGATTTCAGAAGCATGTTAATCGAAATTAAACCCCTGAATTCTTGTGCAGTCTTGAATGAATGTTAATTACTTCGACTGAAAAACTTTCAGGAACTATTGGATGTATTAAATGAACATGAGTTAAAACTAAACTTGCAAGTGGTACATTACGAAAGCCTTGATTTCTGTTTATTCCTTGAACGAATGGATACTAAATCACTGTTCCGAGGAAAGTGATTGTCCAATGTAACATTCGGGAAGTTTCTAAAGGGTATTCACGCCCGGTGTATACTCAACAAACGCCTAGTCCGATATCTTATATGTAAATAATCTACTTGATACATTAATCAACTAGACAAAAATAGGGTATTCCAATTTTGATTACGACTCCCATACATCTGATTTTCCGAAATTCTTTCAAAACGGTGGTCGTGTCTCGATTTCGGATGGAAACAACGACGAGAGAGCTTCTACCTGTATATAATGTAGATATAAATATTACGCGCTTTAATATACTGTAGAGGGTGTTGCAAGACAACACCGACAAACCTACCTCACGAGATTCCTGACATCAAAATAAGAAACAAAAAAAGTATAGACCATCGAGGGTGCACAAATGCTTCGTTTCGGCGCCATAGGTTGCCGAAAGTGTGGGAAAATGAACTTTAGAGCTTGATATTTATTTTACCATTAAGAGTAGAACTGAGGTAGCTTGGTACCTCAAAGACTTCAGAAACCTGCTCCATCCAAAAATGCGTATTTCAAAATTGTGCAATGCATACGCAAAGAATTCCCTCAAAGGAAGTAGGGTATTATCAGGGAGCTCAGACATTCTCTGGAGTACATGTGGATCGAAATAAGCATGAATAAGACTGCTTTCCGTATGAGTACAAATGATAAACGTAATCACTGACATGTAACCGGGTACTGACAGTCTCGTTTACTGATAAAAAAGCACAACAAACGTTCGTTGAAATGTATGTAATTTACTCCTGCTTGTCATGCAACCATGCATCTTATAAAAAATCGTTCCGCAAAGGAATTCTGTTGGAGATGTCGACTTGCCGCAAACGAATTATTGTTATTTGCAGGAAGGTAGTCCCATTTATGATCCTTTCGATCCACCTTTACTACCTAAAATTTCTGGGAATCTTTTACCTCTTTTTGGGGAATCCCTTGCGCATTTTTTATCTTGGAAGCGTAAACAAGACCACTTTTTCCACTACTCGTAGCGTTAGGGTATTACCGATCTTCAAATTTAACAGTTTTGATACACAAAGACTTGTTATGATCGGGTAGTATTGAAGTTATAATGTCAGTAAGCCTACTTTAGGACCCTCACAAATCTCAAGAAGGTTTACTGGCAAGTGCACACATTATATTACTTAATACTTCGTATTTTGAGATCGACCAGCCCTTGCAAATACCATTTTGGGGCCCACGGGCGGTACGCGACACAACGTCCACTTGGTCATCAGTCCGTCCCTGTCAAAACATCAGATCATCAGTAGCTCTACTGTTCTGTATGCACAGAAATAAGGGAAGAATATATTTGAACTAAATCAATAATTTTTCGTATTAGTTGTATTTTGATGAGAATGCATACAAAAGCATACATTAGTATAATATTCTTGGAAACCGAGCTCGGAGTTACTATGGCAACGATGTTAAAGACCATGGCGTGACGTCACGACTTCCTCGCAGAATATTTCAGATGGTTAATTTTACTTTTCGTAGAAGTCCGCTTCGATGCTATTTGAAACATACTTAATTCATTATCTTAATAAGTTCTATAGCATACTCTACGGTTATACACACACACTTCGATTTATTTACAGATATATGCACACTCAAACGTTACTTAAAGGTGTATAGTATTAAATCAAAAGACCAGGGACCTGTTGCATATTATTAGAATTTATTTTATTAGAAAACACGAAATTGTTATGCAACAGAAATTATTAATACTTGTAGTTTCTTAACTTGTGAATTTCTACTAACATTATTAGCAACTGGATGCAACATGCATGAACATAGTTCAGAAATACAATGTATTTAATATTGGGAATGACCTTGGCTGATTACAAAACCAGGCTTTTGACTTAATGTATCTTTTTTTTTTCTTCCACCCTCGACAACTGAAAAATTTTAAATTTATGCCTTCTACGATCGTAAACGGGCCATTCGCTGCTATTTCAGTTCGTAACTCTAAGGTATTGATAACTATGAAATGCCAAATATAAAATTATGCAACGTAGATTCCTTGGCTAGCAGGCAGTCATAATTACAATGTATACACTAAAAGCTCGTTCGTACGGTTTGCAACGAGGTCAGTCCATATTGCTCAGTATATTGATTATTTCAGAATTTCGGTATATTGATATCTCTATTTATCGATATTTCGGTATGGGTGATACCGAATTTTTGGTATTCGAAAACACGTATTTCAGTATATCGATATTTTTGACAGCCCTAATATATTTAGTGACCGCTCCGCTGGTCTAGTGGTTAGCTTTGATGACTACGGATTGAAGGGTCCCGGATTCTGTTCCCCACGTTTCCAATATTTTTTTCCAAGGTATGTGCACTGTAAAAAATAGCTGTGTTAATTCAACACAATGCGGTGTCCCAGCGTGACTACCACTTTTGTGTGTTAAATCAACACAACACACGATGTTGATTTCGGTACTGTGAAAAAAATACGGCTGTTGTGAGATTTGAACACGAGTTGCTCTGGTAGAAGTCGAGCGTCTTACCGACTTGGCTAAATCGTCAGACAGAAAAGGTACTAGATGCGGACGATATTTAGTGAACAACATTTGAATTAAGCGGCTACACTATAGATTTAAACAATGTTTGGGATCAAATATATGATGCTGAACCCCCGAAACAAACTAACTTACTTGCACGACTTATCCCAGGGTTTAATCACTTCCTATTTTTCTATTGAGAACCAGAATTCCCATTCATTGAGAATATTCAATTTCTATGAAAGCAAGCAAGATGGCGACAGCCAAACACAGCAGCATTACTGCTTTCTTGTAATAAGATGTCAAATGCTGCGCTTGCTTTCATAGAAATGCACCATATCCTCATTATATGGAGATTGTGATCCCTAATTGACCAATGAAAAAGTGACTAAATCATGGCATAAGTCATGAGAGTAACTTTGT
>JAGDQP010034466.1:0-19489 GCA_022664845.1 Lepisma saccharinum | reverse complement strand
TATTTTTTCAACCTATGCAAGGAAAAAGATTACAAAATAAAATTAGTGCAAAACACAAAATCACGAAAACAAACAAAAGATTCGAGCAAAAATAGAGATATATAAAAGAACAAACAGTACAGAGCTATCACCATAGCAAAAGGAGAAAATTAGTTACTTAGACACAGGAAAGAAAAATAGTACGGCATGTAAGAACTGTAAAACCAAAAGCAATGTGCGCATCTAAATCGCTCAAAAAAAAAAAAAAAAATCTTACACTGGTTTTGATTTGGGGGGCTCCACAGTCTAGTTGTTAGAGCGTTGGATTCATGTCCGCGTGGTCCCAGGTTCAATTCCCGGCTGGAGTCCCACTTTTCGGGGTCCACTCAACGTCGTGAGGCAAACTGGAGTCACGTGAATAAAGACGTGACGGACACTCGGTCTAGAAAGCCCCGGATACGCCTGTTCGTGGCCAGGTGGCGCGCAGTACTGACCACACTGCCGTCACTCAGGTGGACGCAGTTCCACCAACCGCGGACAGATGGCGTTGGGGCAGGCTCTGGCCGTGGTTATTATTATTTAAGTTTTGGTTTATAGTTAGGTTTTCCTTTCCTTCCCACGTGATTCCAATCCGTATCCATCATCAGATTGCCCTCGATCATGTCTGAGGTCAAAGATGAACTTGGCCGATCGATTATATGACTCTTCCTGAGCTAACTGGGCAGCCAGAACATGTGTCAGACGCTTAATGCTTGTCGTGAGGGGCGAAGTTCGTGCAAATTTTGAAGCTTTATTGGGACTAAAAGTAGACTTAGCCGGTAGAATCCTAGAAATCTGCAAAGGTGTTTGTTGTTCCGCAACCTGCGTAAGCATATCGCGAGGAATCTCTGAACCTCTAAAAGGCTTCGGAGGGTCTATAGGTACATGAGAGTCTGTTTGTGTTGATACAATAACTGTCTGGATGCCAACCGGGAAGTTTTAACTGGTAGTATTGCTACTACTGCTGTAAACGCACCAGATGGAAGGGTGTGTTGAGACTCTTTTCCTCGACGTTTTGCATCACCAGTAGATATTTTCTCTAGAACCATCAGCTCTCTAATTCACTTTTCCTCTTTGAACACCGGGCAGTCACACGACCAGGCCGTGTGCTCACCCTTGCGATACACTGAGGCTTCAGTGAGGTGCAAGGATCCGCATCATGGCTACTGATTCCGCAAATTGCACTTACACCAGAGGTCACGTTACATGACGTGCTGGTGTGTCCATAGTGCTGACATTTAAAACAGCGGAGCGGAGTGGGAATATAAGGACGGTCAGGCATGCAATATAAAGCTGCCTTCACGTCCCTGTAGAACTGTGGCGTGACAAACATCAAAATTAGCGATCCCATCAATTAGGGGCGCGACTTTTGTCACGTGTCATTGGGATAAGTACTTTCCAGGAAAATTGGTTTTGGCATGAGAGGAAACACACTCGCTGACGAAACTTGAGAACTTCTTCCAAACACAGTCTCTATCAACTCACTTAGTACCTACCATATTGTGATATGACAAAAGAAATCAAGAAATATTATTTATGATTGTACAAATTAAAAACGTTTAACTACGGGTGTACAGGAAATATTTATGAAAATACAAATGGAATTGTAGGAATGCTTCAGGCAGCTAAATCTTCGGTGAACGACTTACACGTTTGTAGCCGAAACACGGAACAAAGAGATCAGGAGATATGACGTTTAAGAGTGATCGACCTAGAGTTCGTTTACGCTTCGCAACTCGAAAATTGTGATGTGGGCATGACATGTAGAAAGAAAGGGAAATTTCCAAGGAATGACGTAGTCATATAGAAGGTGACGAGCTAGTTCGCGTAAACTGGAAAGTTAGTCGAAATCCCGTCTTGATAGAGAAACGAGTAGCAGTCGGCCCAGATCCACTTCGAGTTGGGTAGCCAAGTGAACTCAGTTAGCAAGTAAGTGGTATGATATTCTCTTTGATCGTTAATCGTCATGGCTGTTGATCTCTGGTTGAACTTTAGTTGATTTATTGATTGTTCTAAACCTTTGGTTAAACTTTGAACCATATTACAACTGGCTATGTAGGAGCACATGTCTGATAACGTAAATTGTGTTTTGTCATATCAGTAATAGCGCAGTATTTATTAATACTACCCGAAACATAGATTTCGCCTCTGAAACATTCCAATGTTAATTGAAAAAGGAAATTTCTATATTTCATTTATTGATTCCTATTCGAATACCGAACTAGCAAGTAAGATGTTATCAGCAACTGAGATTTACCAACTGAGTCACATGAGTATAATTCTAAGCTACGAACTAAACTGATCAAGTCAGCACCCATTCCTAAGTCCTTTTACTATTCAATAATTGGACGGTATTGAAGTGGGATGCTTACGAATGGATGGTGGGATCAGACCCTAGAACTAGTTGGAAAATACATCTTTCACAGACGATTGTGATTAATTCCTGTGACAGTGTAGTTTTCATCTAGAGATTCTATGTTGGGTGCCGGACATCATAAATTAGAGTTATTGACACTGAAGTATCTGGCATTATCCCGTCACACCCAACAACATGACATTATTATACATATTTCTATAACAACAGACTCTTCACAAAACTCATTTACCACATTCATCTGTGCATTACAATAATCTCTCAGTAAGTAGTTCCTAGTTCAAAAATGGTAAGTACGTAAGATTCTAAGTAAAAAAGTTAGTTAGATATATAGTTAACGATAGTTTTAAAAAAAAAACTATGAAAAAAATAAAGTAAATTTTTCAGTACTAAAAAATAACTATTTATCAACTTGTACGTTACCTTATATTTTGCGATTAAGTCGTTTTGTTTCGTTTGAGTTAGATGCCGAAACAGGTAAGCATTCAGAACCACTAAGTGAGTGGACGGTTCCATTCTGGTCATTACCTCCCCATACAACTCTCCACTGTTGGTAACTGACTTCCACATGATTGAAAGCTTTTGGTATGCTTTCTCCGATCTTTTCTTATGCATAGCAGCGACAACAACAGACAGCAAGATTGCCTGTGCTTCCACCAACTTCTGGAATTCCACTTTAACGTTATCAGAGCAATTGGGAAATGCATGCTGAATCAGTAGACATGACCATGTAAGAGCATGCAGACCTGACTGCGAAGTGTTATACCTGAAAAAAAAAAAAAATACTTATTTTGCATATGCAAGACAAACTTTTTACTCGTCGAAACATATAAACACCCTTTTTCAGGAAATTGGACCAGCAAACAAATTCCTAGAATATCGATTCATATAAATAACTGATAATGATTGGAGTTCTGCTCGGAGGCTGCTCCACGACTCAAGTTCCCTGGGCAAGGTTAACTGATGGTGGCTTAACATTCCCTTACTCATCCAAAGAGAATACTTCATATACTTTTAGGAACTTTAAATTAAAGTATTTTAAAATTTACAATAATCACTGCTTTTGGGTATTAATTTTTACTTTATAAGAGCGTAAGTCGACTTTAGTAGTACTTTTATATTATCTATTTCAGTTGGTATACAAGTAATGTAAATATTATTAACAACGAGAACAAAGTAATTTCGTATGTACTGAGTAACTTTCTTTACTAAAAGAACTTTTTTATCATCTGTGTCGCTGACTGTTCGGTGGAAACAGTCAAGTGTTTATCATTAACAATGATCTTATATTACTATTTTTAATTATATAATGATACAATTATTATACGGTATTTTTTTCAAACCAAACTTCCTTATATTTTCGTGTTCTGCCTAAGAACTGGGCTCTGCAAGACAATAACACGAACTATTTTCTGCAAATCTTGACCTTCATGACTTGTCTTGCATTTCTGGACATTATTGAGCTCACGGTCAATCCTAAGTTTAACAGTCTGAACTTACGCCCCTCCGCGCACCGTAGAAGAGTACGCTTTCGCTGAGCCATGATGTTTGGTACATCGTGTGCCAGTATGTAACAATTTAGCTGCATGGGAGATAAGTTTCTAAATGACAAATGACTGGTGACTCATGACTTATTTATAAACATAACATGTTTACTATATCAGGAAGGATACAAATGACTGGTGACTCATGACTTATTTATAAACATAACATGTTTACTATATCAGGAAGGATACATTGATACGCTACTTTTAGGAGTCGTTTTGGTGGGGAGAAGCAAGATGACTTTCTCCTGCAATTCAATGAGAACTATTATTCCTGAGATTCTACAGTATTTTGATTTTTTTTTTTTTCACTTTAATAGTTTATATGATTATACAATGAGTAACTGCCTGGTAAACATTTAAAATTAACTATCGGAAAGTAGAAAGGGATTTTTCGGTTTTATCATAATGTTTGTACTATATGTCTAATAATGTGTGCAAGTAAAACTACGTACAAGTCACGTCAGCTTCTGCTGGTTATACGTACTGAATAAAGATCCACCTGAAGGCAATAAACAATTCAGATCAGCCCTACGTAAAGCACTCTTCTGTTCAAACCGGCCATTATCAAGGTTTATCCTGATTTCCAGGATGATTCTTAGTATAAAGCCCCTGGCCGTTACTTTTCACAAACATGCGCTCGCTGAAGACAAGTGTCACTGTCTACGGTTACCAGAGTTTCTTCGTTTTAAAGCTTGTCCTATCTTTTCTTCTTTTTGAAAAATTAACACGTGCGTGTCCTCCCTATTTACCAAACATCGAAAGATTAAGAAATAATCATTTGTTTATGGGTTGTGACACGTCAAAATACAAGTAACGCGTCACAAATATTCAAATAATTATGAGAGAATTTTTAACGTTCTTTGCCCATTTTAATCATCTTGCTATTCTTTTATCCTTTCTGAGTCTGTTTTTCCTTTTTCCGCCTAGTAAACCTACACACACACAGAGATGCCTGTACCGTTCATTAAGACTAACTACATATCTACGCCGTGAGGACAAATTTTCACAAATTATTATAACACCTTAACGGTGTAGGAAGTCCTTAAAAATTTATGTTATTATCGACAATTAGCAGCTATTTATTTCGAAGAAGTGGATAGCTTTGAGATGCATAGCCCCTACTCGTTGATAATTTAAAATTCTGGAAGACTTCCCACACCGTTAAGGTGAGTATTATAGTAATTTTAACACTATATAAACGGAACCAAATTATTTATGGACGCCATAAGTTGTTTCTAATTCCAGCGCTTTAATCTCAATCATTACTGATTTTGCTTGTAATATATTTTATTGCCTTTCATCAATTCAATAAAATAACCGGGCCTTATGACCAAGTCCTGTAATAAAGATAGGTGGGAAAGGGCGAGAGACAGCGCACATTGGTCTGTGCATTTACACTCTGCCTCAGATTCAAACTTCCAGTGGTCTAGCGGTTATGGACGAGGACTTAGGATCAGCACTGAAAAGGCATAGCGGTTCGAGTCCTGCTGTCAATTATAGCTCAGGTTTTCCAGAGCATTTTTTTTCTGTTTCACCAGGCTAATCCCGGAATGGTATCTAGATAAAGAAGGTGATTAAATTGTAAACATATTTGAACATTTCACGTAACTTACATATTTCCTTGCACATGCACAGCATGGTTTATAACTAAAAGCAAATGTTATTACATATTCAATTATTCTTTGCTAAATTGCCAGAAGACGGTAACAGATTGTTAGAGAAAAGTTTTGCATCTAACTACACTACATTCGCACTAATTTTGCTTCACGAATTAGTACAAGGATATATTTTTTCTTCTTACAATTGGGACATCTACACGTTGAAAGTCACATCAACTTTTGGATTCTCTTATGATAGTTGAGTTCTATTGTATATAGAACAAGAAATAATTCGCCTTGTACAAAATTCTGGTGCAAAGTTAGCGCGACTGAAGTACAGACGGTTGCAACATTAACGAGGGCAAATATTTAAGTTAAGTTTAAATTTGTAATGCTGACCCTCCGTGCGTTACACCATGTTTTTACTCAAGTTCTCTTAGTTGGTTTGCATACAAACTGAGACCACGGTTGACGTCATGACCGGGGAACAATTTACACATCTTCCTTCAGTATTTCTGAACTAACACCGCAGCATTTTTACTCCTGTTAAGTTATAAAATATAACTACCTATTAACCTCCCTGTTGTCTGAGGATGCGATCGCATGAAATCATGAAATACAACAATACTAGTAAGTGTAGTAATTTTATCACAGCCTTAAGAAATAATTCTTGCTACTTACGTAGGGCTCAAGTTCTTATGTGATGTAGCTATGTCGCTCAGGACAGCCGTTAAATGTTTCATAGTCCAGTCTCCATGGCGCTTGGTCAGCGCTACAACTAAATTCTTCACATAACTCTGCGACGCGCTGTCGGCATACCGTGGCAATGTTAACTGAAGAACTTTGCATATTCCTCGGACTATATTTTCAGTAATGGCTACAAGAAAAATAAGTATATTATTAACAGCAGTAAATAAGTTTAGTGTTTCAACTATATTTTTATAACTTGAATTAGTGACACATAAATGTCTTACATTTTAATTGGTACAGATTAAAACACACAAAAGACTTTGCGGTGATTCGTTCCTCTTCAAAATGGTCAGTTTTTTCAACATTGAATGACACAACTAAAACAAAATTGAAAATCATTAACAAATTTATCCGTCACATCACTCAATGAAAATTTCAGGAAGTATGGGGAAGGGGAGTGGGAACAACAAGATACATAATTGTTAGGGAAATTGATCTACAACAGATCGAAACAAAAACAGTGCACAAATCAATTCGCTCGTTTTCAACAAACGCTACTCTTACTACACGCAGAAAAATTTTAAAGCACTTTCCTTTAAGATAAATATCACAATAAAGAACACAAAGTACACTTTTTACAAATTTTCTTCAGGGACAAGCGCGCAGATGAGAATGAACCATATTCCGCACATATACTATCATAACCTAAGGAAAAATTACTTTACGTGAAAGGGTCAAGATATAAATATAGCAGTACGGGTCACGAGCTTACCTTGTGAACTATTGATGAATTCTCTCTTGGTGCAATAACAGATCCAAGCTTTCGGATTCGCTTCGAAATCATTATCACGGAGCGGTCGTAGCTCAATGATAGAGCGTTGGATTAGCTATCGGGAGATGCTGGGATCAAGCCCAGCGGCCGACCATCCTGACAGTTTTTTTCCCTCGGTCACACCAGGCACATGCGGGGATGGTACCTTTAACATTGCCCTGGACGACTCCTTACCGCACGCTTTCCCGCCCCTTATCCCGGCCTGAGCCTTACTGTTAGATGCCTAAAGACCATAAATAAAAAATTCAAATTCATTCTCACGGTACAAGGTTTAGGAATTTAAAAAAAGTTAAAGAGAACAGAAACATAGGTAAACGTAACCTGTTCACACGCCTGAAGAAACATAGGATGCCAAGAACGGTAATAGCAATCCTGGCCTCTCAAAACATCTTCTACAAACTGAGCATATGCTTCCTGAGTCATGTATTATACATATGGCTACAAATAAACCAGAAACGACAAATTTGGGAAGTTATTTTATTCTTACAAATGGTTCCGCGCTACTGAATATTCCATTTCATAGAAGGAAGGACGTTGGAAAATAAGCTGATGATTTACATTTTAATTGCCTCCATTCTCTCATTTTACCTTCTATTTATTCCTAACCCTTCCTGTTCCTTGGGACTGAATTCGAAACAAATCTGTAAACTAGAATCATTTAAATTCGACCCGCAAGAGGTCATTGATAGTACGCACGATAAGCGCTATGATCACCTAAACCTTGCAGAAGCATGTCAAGAGTAGTGTTTTGTGTCTATTTCCTAACTAAAAAAAAGGAAATAGATATAATAAAATCTCAACAGAAACCCAAGTGGTTTGTCTCCCAATTTTGTAATCCTGTAAGTAATAGATATTATGGCGCTGGAAGGTACCGTGGTCTTCCGAATTTGAAAAAAAAGTTGTTTTTATAAACATTTCTAAAGCTATAGTTGCTACGGCGGGGACAACTTCCCTTATTTGTACGATGAGCAGAGAAATATTTTTTTTTCAGCTGATAGACGATGCACTGCTTGGTTGTCATGAACATGCGACAGGTTATTCTAGTCAGTGAAAAACAGCGTTGAGCGTAGCGAAGGAGAACTAATTGTGTGCTTTCGGCAAAATTACTTCTCAGGTGCAAAGAAAGAAAAACTGTCCCCACTGACGAAACACAATGTGCGCCTAAACAATTGTTTGTCTTTTTGTCCATGTATGTACCGTATAGTAAGAAATCTAGTGTGTTGTGTGTTTTTCTCATTTTGAACCAGTTCTATTGATTCTTTCATGAAATACTACTACTAGGCAAGTATTATTGTGCGTATTTGTGTTCGAATGTTAAACAGATTATTTCTTAATCCTTCAGGATTATTTTCAAAAAGCACTCTGTAGTAGGCAGAAAATGTTTTATTGAGCGAACGACCTCAGCAATCCTTAAGTTTTTTTTATCACTCTTCTTTTGTTGTCTAGATTGAACTTGATGTTCATTATTCTTAACGACGAGTTAGAAAGAATGTATACGTAGTTGGAATTGTACGTAACTGCTTTATATGATAAAGAGCAGCCTGTGTTTATATGTGGAGAGACCTTGTAATTCTGAAGATCAATCTGCAGGTGCAGATGAGCAATTTATACGTGTCCCGGGGTAGGTATATACTAACTGTTCCAAGGATCGTTTGCGTTGTTGAATAAAGGTATATCAATGTTCTACTACAAAATGACTATATGATAATTGCATGTCTGTCTTGGTTTACTTTAGTATGTGTCTTCGCAACAGATCTGGTAACTTCTTACAAGGGAATGATTTGGAATGTTGACCAGATAAACTCATGATTAGCCAGATGCCTATAGCAACCGGCTACTTTGGACTGCATTAGGAATTATTAATCGGTGCGCTTTGGAAGTGGATTATTCCAGATCTAACCTAAACAAACATATTTTTTTTTGTTGTAACGAGTGGTCAACATTACTTCACTCTCTACAAAAAAACAAGTTAAGAGAACTAGGGTTTTGATACGCATATTTCATACATACATATCCTTACATAAGTATGGATGTCAAAGCTGTAATAGAAGTGTAAAGCAAGTTGAGCAATGCGCATAGCGCTAGTAAAAAACTAAGAAGATTGAAGTATTCTACTTCTGTAGTTATGTATGAGATAATGATCCTTGCCTAAGATATACATTCCAATCTTATCACTACGCTACAGAGTCATTCCACGGCAAATCAATACATTTCTAAGTAAAACTCTACCCCACATTTCAGAATTCAATGATTTTTAGTACATGAGTTCAACCTGTGGAGCATATGAAAAATCCAAAATTTTAATTTGTTGAGCCGCTGATTTCTGAAATATAAATTATTGAAAATTCGAAAAATTACCAAATTTTGACACCCTCGTACACAAAAATAGCTCAATCTCTGTAACCCTTTGTCCTAGAGAACTTATCTCTGGCTATTTTAAAGCTACTGAAATAGGCTTTCACGTGATATAAAACTTATTTTTTTTTTTACTGTATTTTTTCAAAAATTCTCAAAATATTCAAATTTTGATTTCTCAAACACCCCAATTTTAAAATTTTCAAAATAATTCACGAAAATCCTTTATACCATCCTCTTACATCTCCCTAAGTCTAATTTTGGGATCTTTATTTGATCAGCTAATACGAGGAATACAAGTTCTGCATATGTTTACAAAATTGCATAAAGTTGAAGATGCTGTTCAGAAACTTCCCCAGAAATCGACCCTCCTTGTTTTCCCCACCCTGCCACGAAAAGAAAACACAAAAAGAGTACTCCCTAAGGGAGGCCTTCTCTACTTTTACTTCGCCGTTTCCTTCTCTCTCTCTGCGAAAGAAAAAAGGATGAAAATTGGTTCTCTCTCTCTCTCCTACCCCCAAAATTTGACTCTTGATCCAACTGAAGCCCTGCGAGAACTCAGGAGGGTCGATCCCTCTTGAGTGTTCCAATCGACCCTCCAGAGTATTTTACTACCAGGAGTCGTTGGAAGGAAAGGGAACAGGACACAGACCCCTCCAAACTTCCTATCTTCACCCTTCTTTCTCCCTCTCTCCCATAAACCATTTCTCTCTCTCTCTCCCTCTTTTGGTAAGAAGAAGAGAAAGATGGATCTCAGAAGGGTCGATATATATATATATAAAGACAAAGTATCTAACTTATTTTTAACAAACCTTATCTAACCTGTTTTCTACAGGTTTGAATGACCTGGGGGGTCAAATTTTTAATATTTTGATGAAAATGTATCATTTAAACTTTAACGTACCAAAATAAAATATCTCTCTGTCTCCCATGTACTCATGGATTATTCATCTTTAGAACGCCAATTTTTCGCAATTTTTCGAGAGTGAAGAAATAAGTAGACCTCTACCAGGAATTAAACAGTGTGTTTCTATACACAGCGAAAGCAAGAAAGTGAAGTTTTCCAAAAAAACAATGCTATCTAACTTGAAAGATTCATGCAAGCTCTTTAAAGAAAAGTTTCCTGTAAATAAAGTTGGCTTTTCAAAGTTCGCTGAGCTACGGGCAAAAAAAAAAAAAAACTCACTGTATACTAGCTGGCCGAAGTGGTACGGTACACTCTGTGGCCAATATACACAACCATCCATTAAAAAGTGTTTTCCATTTTTTTATTATTTAAATCAGCCGTTTCTTCTTTCATAATACGTACTTATAAAAAAAAAATACCTGGGAAGTAGAATTAAGTGTAAATGGCCCTCGTTTAATGGGTAAACTTCCAAACTGAGATTGAATTTACACCTCATTATCCTTGTTCGGTTTAATTTTTACTTAATTCATTAATTTAATTATGTATTTGTAACTTTTAGGAATCTCGTTCAGGTCAGAATAGAAGGGGTAAAGAATACACAAAATTCTCCATGAACTCATTTGAAGGTGTTATGTTGAATTCTGGTACTTATCTGGTGGATTTTTTTTTAAGAATCACTGGTCGCGAAATTCGAATCAATGGCCATTCGAATTTGAAGTCAATGTCACTGCCGCTGAGCAGAGGTCCCAAAAGTACGTAGTTGTGTAAAAAGCTCTAAGAGACCTCAAAATGACAGTAAATCGTGGCCAAATACAGCTGCTACTACTACTACTACAATAATAATAATGCAGAGCCAAAATATTAGAAACTCGTATCTAGAGTTGCCACAATGTGGCATTTTAAAGTAAGGTGGGTGGCCTAGAGCTTTTGACCAAGACTGTACAATACAAGGTATGGACCACAGCACTAAGCTTTCTCGTTCCCATTAATTAAATAAAATAATACTATAGTTATTACTAAAACATTTATTTATGAAATATGAACAAAATCGCCGGAGAAGTTTTTGAGAAAATCGCACATTTTAATTTTCACCTTTTAGTAAACTATCCTTATTTTTTTAGGGGTAGGAAGAAAATTAGAAAAACTACCCTAGATAATCTTACAAAACCTTAAGTTTAAACTTTGGTCTCGATACGTTGAACGGTATGGCCTCTAGGCAGTAGTGAGATTTCCTACGGGAGCTACTTCAATACAAGGGGAATGAAAAATAGTACTGTGAATATACTTATAACTGACATTAAGGATTAAAAGATACGAGGATCTGGGCGTGGGAGAATTCAGCAGCTTGTCCCACTCTGGTCACCGCCTGAAATCATCATTGCCTTTAGGCAGGTCGCGGGTGTACGTATTTACATCGGGACGGACGAACAGAAGGATAGGCATCTAAAAATCCCTTTTTCGGTATGTAGGGACCATGAAATGTGTAAGTAAGTTGAAATCTCGAATTTAATTTTTTTTCACGATCATTATCACTTTCTTCTCCCCTATCAACAATCGAAACAGTGTTGCCAACCATTTTTCTATCAGGTCCGAAAATTGTCTATAATATTAATCAAATGTCCATATTTCCATGTACGTGTACATGGCTACCGTTATTGATCAATGTCGATAGCAGTTTTATTAAAGAAAATGCTAAAATAATAGAGCTAAAAATCCCTATAATTTAAGAGAATTTCTAAATTCGTCCTTACTTTCGTGAAATATGCCTAATATATCATTGAGTAGTGACATGTCCCTACGGTTGGCAACACTGACTCGAAAGTACACCCGTTCCGTTTCTTCGCTGGTTGTACTTTGACGTGTCGCGCGGAGGATTAGTACATTAGTTGGAGTTCGTAAATAATAATAAAATAGCACGCATTGTTTATACGTTTTTACTCGTAAAACTGGTATCATTTATACGGAGAAAATCTTGTTATAAATCTTATGCATTAGTTAAAAAACAAAAAAACGCATTTCCGATTTTCACTTTAAAGATTTGAAAACTTAATTTAAATCAACTATTTTTATTATAAAACTGAAGTTCTTTAAATCTTGATTTAAATCAAATCACCCTGTCAAAAAGTAAAACTTGTGACAGAAAATTCCAAAATGGCTTCAAGCACAAATGCAACTGCAAAGATTGTCTTCTGAAAATGATGTGCAGTCCAGCATCCACTGACTGTTTCTTATCAAATTGTGATTCATGTCCTGGAGTTGCCGAAGCAACAAAAATCTTAGAAGACAAGTTTGAAGAAAATTTAACTGAAACAGTAACTTTTGGCCAATGCAACTTGAAAACCATACTGAAACCAGTTGATAAATTTATTGACCTTTTCTGTGTGTATGTGTTTTTTTTTTTTTTAACAAGTTATGTCAACTATTTTCTAAACACATGCTGAAATTGTATTCCTAGCATCAGCTGATCTAATGATGATCCCAAAATTAAACTTAGGGATATATAAGAGGACAGTATAAAGTATTTTCGTGATTTTTTTTTTTTTTTTTTTTTTTTTTGAGAAATCAAAATTTGATTTTTTTTTAATCGAGTTATATGAGCCAAAGATAAGTTCTCTAGGACAAAGGGTTACACATAGAGCCTTTTTGGGTACGAGGGTGTGCACAATTTATATTTCAAAATAAAATATTGAATTTATATTTAAAAAACTAGCGGCTCGACAAAAATCTAAAATTTTGGATTTTTCATATGCTCCACAGGTACAGCTTAAAAACCAAAAATCTTGCAATCGGGGAGAGTGATGTAGAGAAGGTATGTTGAATTGACGTGGAATGACTCTTACATTGAAGTTTATTAAAGAATGCTAACCTAACCTAAATCATATACTTGATAGAATATCTTAGTTTCAAATGAAGTTATAGGAAGTGGATACGAATGAAAATATATTAGAAGTTTTCACTGACTTACAAGGAGGGGTGAACATGGATTTGCAGAACTAAGGGGACGCTCATGGCTGGAATTAAGGGTCTGTTTGTATCCGTTATGTGTAATTGTTACTGGTATTTCTTCGTTCTACTATGTGCAACCAAGGAGACGCCGTCCCCTGCGTCCCCCCCCCCCCCCCCCATTTTTACCAAGCACATACTGTCTAACGATGATGATCTCCTCAGATCAATGATTGGGAATCAGCACAGGATGACATCTTACCCACTCATGGTTTCTGGCAGAATTTTCCTTATTTCCTCCAGCTAATCACTAGATAGGGCCTGGAATAGAGACCGTGGATGCTCTCTTCACCTTATTTCCCTCTTAAGTTATGCTTGTTGAGTGAATTCAAACTTAAGATGCCAGACCCGGTTAAAACTAAAATATATATTAGACAGGCTTATACATAATTTATTTCCATTATTGGTAGTCTCGATTTCAGCAGAAAAGTTAATATGTTTGATTTGACATATTAGACCTAATCGTTAGCCTGTGTATCATGATAAGGAAAAATCTACTTCATTTAATTGAACAAGTCACACTCTAGCTGCTCTGAGAATGTTCTTGATAAGAATAAATGTGTTCCAGTAACGGGACATTTTACGTTTTCAAAACAAACACAGTGGGAGTCAATATCAAGCTCTCTTGCTCCAGGTGTATTTGAACTGAATTTTATTTATGACCTTTAGCATCTTGGGCTTATATTAGGTCGAGATAGAGTAGGGGGCAAGTCGGCCAAGTCCTAGTTTGAAGGAACTATCCCAACGTTAACCTGGTGCGACTATGCAAAAACTCTCGAAAAACACCAGTCAGGATGACAGGCCGCTGGGATCGAACACAAGACCTTCTGAATGCGAAGGCAACTACACTATGGCCGCTCGGTTCTCGCTCAAGGTATAATAAAATGATAGCCGAGGGACGTCTTTCCTTAAATTTATGACTGTCTTAGGCCTTAGATTCCATTCCAATCCGTGCCCAGACTATAAAATTAAATTAAATATATTACTCTAAATGTGAGAAACCACTAAAAGCAATACTGTTAGAATAATACATTTTGAAGCAGCAGAAAATAGGTTGAATTTAGAGGATTCTGAGAATGGAAAATGCTACGAAATATATTTTAGACAGTCCATCCTCTAAATTCATTAATTTTTTACTCTCTATTCATTACCTACCAGTTGTAGTAGTACATATTATACTTTCAGTGATCAGAACGTATAAAAACAGAAATTTTGCTGCGAAGCTTAGCACCACCCCGCTTTTACAGGACGAAGAGTAAGAGCCTTGTTATCCTTTCCACTACCGTTCCAACAGGATATTACTTTGGTAATTTATTTAGGCATACTTTTCCTTGAAAATGTGCGCCTAAAATCACAACCGAAATCCAACAATTCCACGTTGCGTCGACGGGTACAGTCTCCTCAGAAAAGGAATTATGCCTCAAATTTAAACCCCTGCGCTGCAGTAATTTCATGCAATGGACACTTCACGTGACTCAATCCTTCCAACTTTATATTTAAAAGATGGGATATTAGAAAACTTTAGGTTAGGTAGTTATTCTCCTCTCCTCGCAACTACCTACTTACTACCTTATACAAACGAATAAATATAGTCTACAAACAATTCTATGCTACAGTTCATCTACCAACAATATACTTTGTTTTCTGCTCTACAAGAAGTAAAATTCTTTTGCATTTTTGTAGGATAGGATCAACAGCCTTGCTACTATCGAACGGCATACTGTAAATGAAGTGTAGAAACGTACTGATTCTTCTTGACGTGTACTGGTGTTTGTTCTGTCAAGGCATAATCGTCGTATATAAACTTTGCAGTCTTCATTCTACATGTGGATAGTTACCATCGACGGTCCCAACTTTTAGCAGTTAATTTCTCTTCAAGTATGGATGAAACTGATTAATTTTGATGGAAAGTGGATGGATGAAACTGATGGGAAGCTCTGATAAATTTTGGAGACTTTTGTAACTGTTGACTTCGGCTCGTCAGAGTGCAATGATTTAAAATTTACAGACATCCATGTTACAGGTGTGATGCCGTTATGGTTAAAACGACCAATCCTGGAATCTAGGATAAACAGAGTACATACATTAATGATCTGGATGCACTGCACCCTTATTTACATCACGAGCTGCCACTGTAAACTATTAATGCGTCGCGACTTCGAACAGCATTGGAAATGTCGGCCTGAGCCTTAGATGCCTAAAGGCCATAAATAAAATTCCAATCAGCATTGGAAATGGTTCGAGTTCTATAACCGGACATCCTACAGAGGTTTTTCAAGTTTTTAGTTTCACCGGGCGAATGCCGCAATGGCACAAAGCCCTGGGCCGATACTTACACATCCCTGACCCATAAGAAAGATAGCTGAGATACGTGATTCCTCCACAATCTGATGAGCTTCGGCCACAGCTAACAGTCTTTACCGCAAAAATAAAAAATACACTCTTTTCCAGTGCAAGGTGGCCCGACTGATACGAATAGTATATGTAGCTTAAACTTCTGGTTCACTGGTAGAGCGCCCTGGTGCAAAGAGTTTTGGGTTCGATCCTAGGTTGTGCCATGTGGACTTTGTGGACAAACACCAAGTGCGTGGGTTTTATCGGGGATCTCCCGTTTCCTCCCCCACCTCTCATTCCAAGTTGCCTAAAGGCCTTAAACAAGATTCAATTCAATTCAATTACTTGTCTATCTTATAAATCACCCTCGTCAGCATTTCCATATCTTTTACCGCACGGAAGGCGTTATCAATCTCAATCTTTTCTGTTCATCTTTAAAGTGGTTTTGGTGACAACTGATTGTTAAATACGAAATTACGGTTTCTTCAATCCTGAATATGGACAGTCAAATTTGTAAAAATTACAGGAAAACTATAATGTTTGGAACTCTGTTAGTAGTACTAAAACGTGAAAAATAATAAGATTTAATCACTTAAGAGTAATATAATAGGACAATTTAGTGTAATGCATGCTACGATATTATTACGCAAGCACAGCGTTTCAATCGCAATCATGACATATACAATAGTACCCTTCCGCCGCACGACGGACGTATCACTCCGTTGTCAATAGAAACATCACGTAATTATAAAAACAATTATCTAACCTAATTTTAATCCGCTATCGGTCTTTCAGCATTAATTCACGTGTACGCAAATTTCAGAAAATCATCGGTATTGTAGCGTACAGTTAACATACATCTAAGTTTATTTGTCAATAAAGTGATTCCTGGTTACATAAGAAATGTCTATGGTAATACGTTACGAGACGCACTCACAGGAGTACCAAAGCATATCTACACGCCATATACAAGAAGGCTAATTGATCTTGAAGGTATTTGCTCAGAAATATAAAAAGCTATGAGCGAGAAATTAGCACCTAGAGTACAAAGCTACATTATAAAAAAAATTCGTATGAAGTGCATCGCACAAAGTATTTCCTTATTTATTCAACACTATACACGAAAAATATAAGCATCAGTGAATCTGTCATCCACACTATTAAGATATTTATGAAATAATTAATACAAACCCATACTCCGCGACAAATTCCGTACAAGGGCGGTATCTTATAGAATACATCTTAAAACCTCTCTTTGGTATATGTCGGGCGTTCCATTTGGACCCATAAATGGAGCAGTCGCAGGTAGTCTTTCAAATATAATGCATCGCCTTCTAAGAAATATACCTGACATTTTCTAATACGTCTTCGTTCGTTATCGCTTACTCGACATACTGTCCGTGATTTTCATAGCAAAACATGTCACTATTACGTAACATTATTGTGATTCCGATTCATGAACCTGTGACTTACTTAATGCGGGAAGTATCAGGCCCGACGTAAGCTAAAGTAATACTCATTTTGATTCTCCCTTGTGTACAAGGTATCAACTTGTGGAAATACATTCCTACCATTAGTGTATATTTACTAACTTGAATAACATTTTAAATCTATGCTATATATTTTATCATCAATTTTATCATGTAATCTTCCAAATCTATTATTACACTTGTATATAACGTATACAGCTACTTTGGTGTTCACCTGATTGCGCCCTCCCCTCCTTAACCCTTGCACCGAAAACAACCGATATTAGTAATCTAATAAGGAGTGTCTTCTACAAACGTTTCGTTCAAATACAACCACCATGAAAAAAAAAATGAAAAAAGTTAACGATCCGCAAGGATTTCTGTCCTAAAAAGGATTAAAATAATTTAATTCCAGTTTTGTACCACTTGCCTTTATTTGACAACACTGCAACTACATCATCCAGTATTGCTTTCCTCTCCTTTTTACTAGCAGTTTGAATTCGCACGGGTAAATCCTTCAGAGCTTTTGTCAGCTACGAAAAAGAAGAAACACAGTATTACATGTACGTTTATTACTTTATCGTAACAAATTTCAATAAAATACATTATTCCACGTGACATAAATGAACCTACCTCTGCATCCGCCATGATGCTAAATATGTTTAACAGTGTTGCCAGAAAAATAAGTGTTCCAAAAATTTTCCCGAATATTTACCATTGACCAGAAGCACCTCGCCTTCCCCAGTAACGAACATGGCGATTAAAATAGTAAATACGGCGGAAGTCGAAGAGCGTCTCGCGCTAGGAATTTGAGAGAGGAAAATGTAAAGATACATGACCGCACCTAACCTTACCTAGCCTCCACTTTCCCATGGTCACTAATTTAAGATAATGTACGAAAAATATTTCGAAAGAAAAAAAAAGAAAAAGTGTTGACACAAGAGAGGTTTGAACCCGGGACCTTTCACTAAATAAGCGAACGTCTTGACCATTCGGCCACGAAGCCGAGTTAGGAAATCTCGGTTTCGTCGTTGTATTTACAGTGGGTAGCTTCAGAGTCTGTCAGTATGACGTCGTAGGTGACGACGACTTCCGTCGTGTTTACTATCTTAATCCTCACTACAGTAACGATATTGTAAATCGCCTTATGTTCGTTTCATTACATCTGATCACCCGTTTACACGTTTCGTACTTCCATTCAGGACATATGACTTGGTTTTAGAAGGGGTGAGGTCTCAAAGCGGTTCACTTCACCCTCCTTCATAAGTATCCAATTCAAAATGTTCGATCCCAATTTATATATAGTTCCTCGTGCTCTTAGGATTGATTTTCTAGGTTTAATCGGCATTCATAAGCAAGATATTTAGGTAAGGGTTTACCGGATTAGGAACCTCATTCCGAATAACGCACAAGTTTAGAAAACTTGATTTTTAATTGCGATAACAAACTTGCCTCATCAAGTATGTTACAATTCTGAGCCAAATTTGCCAAGACAAACGAGATACATGGAATTTGCAGCATGCCTGCCTGAGGTTTGACGTATCACATGTCGCAAATCATTAAAGTACAACACTGTAACTATTCAATGAACGCAGTGATACCCAGAAATGCTCACCACATATGTTGCATTTCTTTACAATAAAACATATCAAAGGTGTTATTTTATTTCTCCTTCTTAATCTATACATGGAATTAACTTTTCTCAACTGAGAAAACAGAATGCAACCAATAGAAACAAAATAAAATTATATTTAAAAATGCAAGTACCATAAAACTATTTTAATCCTTTGATTTTGGGCTCTTTCTATTTTTACAAACATTAATTGTCTAAATGTGTGAAGAACATTTTCTTACGTTTGTAACATTTGCGTTTAAATACTGCAATTAAACGATATGTATGATCATGCTAAATTTTAAAGTGGCCCATGTGGAAAACAGGTTGTCATTACTGAACTAACTGAGTGACAGATATATGGTGGCTCTCACAAACTTTCGCTAAGAAATTTTCGAGTCGTTACTTAACAAATAATGTATTTTAAAGAATATAAAGTTACTTAATAATTCGTCAATTCTTAACGAGGATTGGTGTACCACTGCTAGTAGTATTTTATAATACTTATAATTACGAACTCAATTTATTTATGGGCTTTAGGCATCTCACGTTCAGGCAACTACGAGAATATTTACAGGGTGCTGCAAAATAACACCGCCGAAGCTACCGCATGAGATTCCTGACACGAAAATAAGAAAAATATAGACCATCGAGGGTGCAAAAATGTTTCGTTTCGGCGCTACAGGCTGTGAAACCGTAGGAGAATGAACTTCAGAGCGTGATATTTCCAATACCATGAACAATAGAACT
>JAGDQP010034465.1:0-16401 GCA_022664845.1 Lepisma saccharinum | reverse complement strand
TATGCACACATCGATGCGGAACAGTGGCGGCGCATGCGAAGAAACACAGCAATGTACTGTATTACTAGCGAAACGTTGGGAAAAGTGCCAGGGCGACGTACCAATGCGACAAGAGGCCAGAAGATACGCGGCGGCTCGTTTCCGGCGTCACGAACGCGGTATACAGTGTGGCTGTTGACAGGGGTGTGGCAGAATGTGGGATCGCAAAGCTCGTAAATCACCGAAGCATCAAAGAGGTCCTAGGAAGCAGGATCCTTGTAGCACGAAATACGTACGGCATACAGTACAACGGAGTGCGGTAGAAGGTCAGGTACAACAATTTGACAGTGGGTGTGGTAATGTAGGACGACACATACTAATGCTAGACAAGACTGCACATGCTACTGGTTGGATGCTCATGATCTCACAGGCAGCGAGGATGCGTGTAAGGAGTGTTTCTTCGTTCTGGACAGGTGTGTCGTAGACGAGCGCTTTTACATAACCCTACAAGAAGAAATCAATGGAGTTCAGATCAGGGGAGCGTGCCGACCAAGCAATCGGACCGCCCTTTCCGATCTACCTATGTGGGAATTTATCGTCAAGGCGCTGACGCACAGCTGCGCAAATATGTGCTGGGGTCCCATCATGCTGAAACCACATACATGCACGAAAATTAAGAGTACATCTTCTACTAATGCAGGGAGTGTTTCGCGCAGGAACGCTGCGTACACTGGTGCTGTTAAGCGAGGCGGTAAGAGCTATGGTCCTATCAGCTGGTCACCGACGATGCCTGTCCAGATATTTACCGGACATCTCTGTTGATGTCCATGCACAATGGTACCATGCGGATTTGCGTCGGCCCACACATGACTATTCCGGGTATTGAATACGCCTTCTGGTGTGAAACAGGCCTCATCTTTGAAGAGTATGGCGGCAAGAAACTGCGGGTCTTGCAAACAGCTCTGCACTAGCGTTTCACTAAACACCACACGGGGTGTGAAGTCTGTAGGTCTTGCACTTCCTGTGGATGATAGTGGTGTACTTGTTGTTCACGGAGTACTCTCCACACAGTAGTGTGATCAACCCCCACTTCTTGTGCTAATGCTCTAGTGCTGTTCGACGGGTGTTCTGTCACACGCTCACGAACCTCTTCTTCAAGGTCGGGAGTACTAGTTGTTCGTCGCCTGCCGCGTGCGTGACTGACTGGGCGAAAGTTTCCATGTTTCCAGTTAACGCCGACCTACAACCTTGCAGCTGCATGACTGTTTCCATTCGCTCGCACATACACAAACACCATATCTGCAAGCTCTTCCAACGTGAACGCCATTTCGCTCCCACACTAAGCCCTCTCCAGACCACCAGCACAGACAACGGACAGGTACTGATACTGAGCGACTAACCACGGAATAGTAACACACCGTCTGCAGGTTCGGGAAGGAAACACGTCACCAGCACAACGATAACGCACATTACCGCCGGGTCATGTGATACAGAGGGCGTACGGCGACAAAGCCTCATATTGTTTCCTCTGTTTGTGTGCAGCCACCAACGTACGTAACGTATGATATCAATGCAAGGACAGGTGTCGAATGCCGCTTGTAACACGACGACACGTGTTGTCTGTTTTTCGGCAATGGGGCTTTCAGAAAACAGTGTATGGACTCTGTCGTGTGGAGCATTGTACGTGCCCCAGCGTCGAGACAGCGTCATACCACGCAACGTGCTTCTCTTGCAATTCGCCCTACGGATCCGTCTCACACATTGCTTACTCTGACATTTGTCATCATCCCGGTACGTTTGACTCCACGTTTCTGCTCCCAACTAGTGCTGTCTTATGCGCCCCCTTGCGCCGCCACTTTTCCTCATCGATGTATGCATTAATCGCATCCACAGGGCACATACTGTAATCGTTCCTTTGACCCGACCTTTCTCCGATACTTCGTTCTCTCGTTCTATTCATGTTTGTCCTACTATGGTTTATTTTCGGCGGGCTATAGCTCAGCACTGACATATTTTCGGATCACAACTTCTTCGCTTAAATCACGGCTTTTGTCATTCTCCATCATCCCCTGAAGTTTGACCTACCATTAAAGATACACCCTGCATATACATATTGGTATGTATATATCTATATATCGAAACATTTAGGGTTTTACTAAGAAAGGATGAAGAATAATACTGTTCAGCTTTAATCAAAATCAGAAATAGTGAGACGCGGGCCATTTACGTATTTTTTTTTTGTCGTGGAATGGCCTAAGGATCTTCGAGAGGTAAGTCTTTTAAAACTGAGTTGCCCAGGGGATAATGTATGGCAAACGTTTGTTACTGAAGCTTTGCATTTATATAGAGTTAAATTGTTAGTCTTTATTTCAGTTTTTGCATTTCATTATACAGAGTGATTTTAAAAAATCGAGAAATTTTGAATATTAAATAATTTCGTGAAGATTTAAAAAAAATTATTTATCGCATTTAATAGTAAAAATAATGCTATTAGAGAATACATACAGTATAATTTATTTTTTGAAGATAACCTCTTGCAGGTGAGCTCCTCCTCTACGCAAACATTTGTTAACAAACATAATTTTAGATATTGAGCATACCAGCGTCCATTGCATCAACAAATTTACTGTGTGGTGTGCTATGTCATCATACGGTGTGATGGGCCTTTATCTTTTGAAGACGAGAATGGTCATGCGATTATAGTCACATCGAAACGTTATGTCGCCATGCTTGAAACCTTTGTTGGGCAACAACTACAGAAATTTCCACACATTATTGACACAGCCTGGTTTCAACAAGATGGATCAACGTCCCACACAACTCAAATATCGATGGCTGCTGTACGACAATTGTTTGGGGAAAGTGTAATTTCGAAAAATGTTGACATTCAATGGCCTCCCAAATCCCCTGTTTTGTCAGCTTGTAATTTCTTTTTATGGGGTCATCTTAAAAGCAAAATGTTGCTTCGTCGATCTGCTACAGTGGAAGATTTGAAAGCCAAAAGCCTAGCAGCAATTGCCGAAATTCCAATTGAGATGTTACGGCAAACCATGAGCAATGTAACAAAGAGACTGCAAGAATATTTGCGTAGAGGAGGAGCTCACCTGCAAGATATTACCTTCAAAAAATAAATTATACTGTATGTATTCCCAAATGACATTATTTTTACTATTAAATGCCATAAATAATTTATTCTTTTTCATGAAATTATTTAATTTTTAAGATTTTCCGTTATTTTATTCACCCTGTACATATATTTAGTTAGATATTATAGAACCTGAGGATGTATAAGTAAAAAATACATGAGAAATATTTTTAAAATAAGCATACAGGCTCACTTTTATCTAAACTGATTACATTCTATCTTATGTAAGTGCGAAAGTTTACGTAAGTACACTATGACTCATTCATTCATGTAGCTGAACAAGCAAACATAATATTAAAAATATTTTTAAGATAGATGTCTTTCTAAGACAGACATTGATTAAAGTACGCGTACGAAGAAAATAACTAAAATGCTAATGTCTTATCCATGAGGTATTGACACTTCTCCTTTATCAGAAACCTCTCCACAGTAATTCTTAAGTAGCCACGATATTCTTCACGCATCCGACCAAGCATTCGAGCAACATCACTGGGGTCATTGAAGTCCATTGTGTACCAGATTAGACAAGAATCATATTCAACTATTCTCAATTCAGTTTACACTTTTTGAGTTACATGAAAACTCAAATGTTTATATGCATGACTGTATCCTTAGAACTGTTTCTCTAATTAATATTTTTAAATCAAAGCAATCTGTAAAACAAAAAATATGTTATCGTAGTTCTTCGTAAGTCATATCACGTAAATATACATCACACACACATATGAATGGCGGCGCAAACTCAAAGGAGTTTTCATCCTTGGCAAGTCCTTTTACAAAACAAGAAGCTGCAATTTCCTTCTCATGTGTAACAAGTCTCGATTTACGATTACATTTTTGGAAGTATGAACAGTACTCTGTAAGAGCACCCGCCAGGGAACAAGGGGCGGTTGTTCCCTATAGGAAGAAAAAAATTATGCTATGCTAGATAGAAAATAAAAATAAAATGTTACTATTATATTTTAATATTTTATTTTTTTAAATTATTTTTTATTTTATTTATTTATCGTCAGCACAACAGGTTTTATAGACCAATTAGAGTGTCGACACTTAGAATGCTCATTTACAGATAACTTCATCAAAATAACTCTAAACGCTTTGGAAGATATCACATACATCCAATTAGATTCATGTTCAACACGTTTTAATGTAGTTAGTATATATTATCTAGATTAATGACCTCGTCATTATATTTGCCCTTGCCTTTCTGCAGTGGATGAGACCAGTGTTGTCTACGCCAGTTTTTAATGACGGGACACGAAAGTGTAACAGTGATATTAAGTCTGTTCAGTGTAAGCCATTATGAATTATTTTTCTAAGAAATAAAAAAATCAGAAATGCTACACATTTGCTCTAACGAATATAAGCATAGTGCATTTTCTCTAATGTAAAAACGTTGTCTATCTCTTTCCATCCGTATTACAAATACTACTATGTTAAAAATTTCATTTGTAATATTTGTTAAGATACTGTTAAACGTTAATTTCATATCAAACGTGTTACCAGGGTCTTTAACTACGTCGGGCCAATTTAATGCATACATTGAATTTAATATTTATATCGATACATCGTTTTATTTCTACCAAATAAAAAAACTTCATATTGACCGAAAGTTGCGCAGCAGTTAGTAAAGTTGTCCAAACTATGCTGTAGTTTCATGAAATATTTCTTGGAATTTATTTTAGCATATATTTTGACGTAGTCCGCAAATACACATTTTCATTATCCGGTATGAAATCCGGTAGGTTAGTAATGACCAAAAGAAATGACAACTGTCCAAGATTCGAGTCTTGCGGAACTCCTGACAGTGCCGTATATTTATCAGATTTGTATTTCTTAAATAGAACAGACTGTCTGCCATTAGTTAGATAAGAACACATGAACCTAATCAAGGATGTAGAGAAGCGCTAGTGATTTACCTAGTGATTTACATAGTGATTAAGTCTGATCTTTTAAAGTCAACTTTAATAAAATCGACTTGCTTTCTTTCGTCCAACGATTTTACAATAAAATCTGTAACAATTGCCAAGTTCGTTACCGTGGAATTTTGGAAACAAAGCGATGTTTTTTTTTATTTGAGACAACTGGCTTGACATGAATAATAATTCGTTCATATGTAATCTGTTCAAAGACTTCTGCAAAGACTGGAAAAAATGCTGTAGGTCTGTGGCTAGTAATTTGACGTGAGTCGTTTGTTTTCGGTATGGAACAAACTAAAACCTATTTCCATTTGTTAGGGAAAATACATGTTTTAGTGCCAAGTTGAAAACAATCAATAGGGGTTATTTAAATATATCAATACATCATTTGACTATATAGAAGGATATGCCATCAGATCCATCTGTCATTTTGTATTTTTTAGTATCTTGATATACTTTTCTATTTTATTCAAATATATTTGGTCAACATAAACGAATCTGATTTTTCGTAATCTCTAAATTACTATCAAAAATAATGAACGATTGAGAAGAGGACATAACTACTGACTGGAAATACCATTGCAAACTTATTAGTTATTTCTTAATTGTTACACAAATTTCAACCTTTAAATTTTCAGATATTTTTTGGGAAGGACTTCTGTTGTGTTTCATTTTTAATAAATTTCCACATCTGACCTTAATGATAATTGATATTATATTCAGAATTTGATATAAAGGTATTTAGGTTATTTTATGTCTTTATTGACTTTCCTACGCAATCGAATAAATTTATGAAAATACGGTTTTGGATTTTCATTTTTTACGTAGACTTTTTATGATAAATTGTTTTAACCTTGAGTTTTCTGTTAATGTCTGTAGTGAATCAGCACGGATACCTTGGGAGATAGTTTCTTTTGCAGGAGACACTTTTAACAAATATTTCATAAATAATATAATAAATTTATTAAACGAAGTCAATAACATTATTATGCTTTTTAAGCATTTCCAATTAACTTTCGGTATATTTTAAGGTAAATTCCATGTACCTTATAACGGTTTCTTTTAAGTTTTTGCACCCTTAATTTAGCAAAATAATATGGTCGTGATTAACCTGTTGAAAACTTTTAGTAAATCATTGAAAAACTGCCGCGTTGTCATTGCCCCCCTCTGAAAATAATAGCATGGTCGCCCTTGGTACTCAAATTTCACTATCTTAATTATGAAGACTTTATTAAACTTTAGATAGCTCCGGATACTGTCCTTAGGTGACCTAATCTATAATTAAAGCAAATCAAGAATGAAAAATGTCATAATATTTATATTCGAAAGCTTATTAAAATGCGACCAAGCTGAGGTTTAATATGAAATTGTAGTGTACCGACCAAAACAACCTTGACTTGAAAGAGTTAAATGATCTTGATATAAAGGTTGACCATCCTAATAACACTGGTACACATAATTGACCAGAGAATTCGTATTTCTTACCAAAAGTCATGAGAATATTGTCATTATACACGATTTTAGAAATAAGGAGGGCTGTGATCTCCTTCATTCTTTATGTTGCAGCATATGATTATGTATTTTGTTTTCTCTATGTTAATCTCTATTCCAAATTTCTACAAACAAATCTTTGTTACTTTGTGGTGCATCCGTATCGTTCTAAATGAAAATTTAATACATACATATTGTAATAAATATATATACGGAATTAAATCAATTAATCATCGTATTATAGTAATAACACTACAAACGTTGAAATTTCAGAGGTTTTTTTTTAGAAGATGAAGAAACGAACATCCATCACATTCAAAAGTATCATCATTTTACATTTCAGAAATACCTAATTCCTTTTCGGAACGTAGTTAAATTCAGAACATGTGAACGCTGCTTTATGCTCTCTTCGGAAACATCTGTAACCAAAACAATATTTTAGGTTAAGAAACTCTAACTTTTACAAGGAGGATTTTAATAATAATCAGATCATAGTTAATACCATATTGATCCTTGGTTTTCAAACATGACAATTTATTTTATTTTATGACACCAACATATTCCTCATAGGCTCCTTCCATACATCAGTATTCCATGAAACCCACAAATAATTATCCTAACCTTTGATCATCTTAACCTGAATTTCAAAAGATGTATTAACCATTCTACCAACAAACACGCCGGGAATTTCAGATCTACATGATCAGCGTAATTTAGTTGGTACTGTGTGTCGTGAGGGTTTCCTTACCACTCACTTTGGGAGATACCGTAGTACGTCCTCATATAAATTTTCAAGGATTTTATAAACTTTCTGGCCTTATTAGCTTTAGCATAATACGGGTACATACTATGTGGGTAGTTTCCAGGTTAAGAGGAAAGATCTGAACTCATGGGAACAAAACACCGAAGCACGATAAACCTGACTTACGGTAAACGTGAATTTACATAGTAAATCATAAAACATAAAAGAAATATATCTAGAACTCAAATTTCTCATCTTCTCTAACTTCACGTACAAACGTGCCTTATCAACATATCTAAGAATGCTCATTCTATGATATCCGATCAACAATCGGATATATGATATCCGATTCTGTGATATCCGAAAGGGCAATCTGATCAACCATCCATTCTGGTTGATGCTACTTAAAATCTGTTAAAGTAAGATGCTGATGATTATCTTATCCTGATACTTAGTTTTTAGAAACACATCACACGTCTTTTTAAACTCCTTTGTGTCATTAACCAAATTATCCTATGTATCTTCGCCTATTACCTTGCGATTCGCTCTGTATATACCTGAGTGTTTTACGGTTAAGGGATCATCATGAAAATATTGTAGAGTTACACTTCTAAAATCCGAAGGGAATATCCGCTATCAAGGGATTAATGCCAGTCGTACTTTTCTTCAATAAGAAACCTCGTTCCATCCGATATCCTACTGCTCCCTTCTCGAGATCTTCTATTATGTTATTTAGGGCAGAAATCTCCTATTATCCTATTTGTAACTCGTACAATGGTTCACAATCTGCGGAATCATCCAAAGGTTCACCCTCGATAGATTGTTGTTCAAAGTTCCTTTCCAACATTCAAGTTGACAACGTTGAAATCCAATGTGTCGCAGATCCTTTAGAGAAATGTGCAATTTTATTTTTGAAGAACCTAATGCGATGCATCATGAAATTGATGTGCAACAATTGGTATACGAGCGGATCATATTTCAGCAGACAGGTTTCTTCTATATCCAACAAAGAGAAAGGTTGTTATTTAAATATCGTATTCATGGAAAAGGATATGTTCGAATCTTCAGTAACTCTTAATGACAGAGACTAAATCGATCTCGTAGATAGATAGATGCCAGTTGAACACAGATATAAGGTTAGAATAAAATGCTACAAGATAAAATAAAGTAAATAATGTGGTAAGAAAAAGGGAGTACTCTCAGAGAAGTTAATTAAACATTTTAAAATTCATTTTTGAATAAGAAAGTCTATAAAGTTGTACCTTTTGTAACAGGGAGTGTCTAAAATTGGGGGAGCATTTTGTCCCGAAAGAAAAAGAGCTAATATATATATATATATATATATATATATAAGAAAGTATTGGTTTTAGACGGTCCTTTAATATTATTTTAGTAATGAGACGTTAGTCGATTTTTGTTGTGTCTGGTTGTGTAGGAATCTTAGTCTGACTTCTCCATTGTAATCTAACCAAGACGAATTACCAGACATTCCCTGTTGATGTGAACGATAAAACGTTCTTTTTTTAATCAGGTACCTTGAACACAAGGTTCTCCTCAAGAAGTTTTTTTTCAAGTCAACAAAAATTCTTCATTTCTCAAGTTCTTGACCCAAGTTCATTAATAGGTTCCATTACGCCTTGCGATCCCAATTAATTTTGCTACACCTCTACGATTTCTAGGGGCGGCAATTTTCTGATCGCTTCAACAATTGGTTTCTCTATTTTACGCTGTTTACATCTACCATGAGCCCACGGTATGATTTTTATTAAATAAAAAGGATTTGTCTTGAACTAGGGTCATACTAGCTCAGATTCTATCGAGTAAGAGTTTAACAGCGGCATTACAAGTGGTATTAACAAATCGTCCAAGTAGATTGGTACTCCGACGTCTTTAATATCTCTAAACAATCCTTCCATCGCATTGTCAAAACTTTGCTACATGTTTGATACCTTCAGAAAGTCTTTTATAAATGCAATGCCCGATAACTTTTATAATCGTGTTACGTGGTCGACTATTTTCCTCAATTTCGTCCTGGTTATAAGATATCCTGAAATAAATTTTCCTATACCAAGAGAACACGGAGAATTACACAGGAGAGTCCTCCATGTTGTGTTTTACATAGATGTAGTCAGCAATAATGTAGTTCAAATATACATACAGCAGAATTTAAATCAGACCTCCAATCGTCGAGATTAAGCAAGGTCGGCTTCTATCTATACTTTTCTATACTTACAAATAGGAACTACGGCATACATTATTGAGTCTGTTAGCTGGTGACACTCGACCACTGCGTTCCGATGCTTTGTTTCAATAGTGCATATTGTTTAAACAGGAACTTTTGATAAGGTGTACAGTTTGTTTGTGTTAAAATGTAGTTGCAGTTTAGTGTACCCGTCTCATTATGATAAAAGAAAACTTAAGCACTTTATACTGACTGAAAGTTTTCAACGTACCAAATATTGTATTTGTACTCCTCTTATAATCCGATATTTTTTACGGTCCGACAATGCCTTTAGTCCCATAGATGACGGATTAACGAAGTTCTAGTGCAATTACTAACGATTCTGTAATTATCGCTTTGTTCCGAAATACAAAGAAACTCGACGAATTACTAGACTGGTCGGTTTCATTTAAAATAACCTGTTCTATCATATTGTTCAAAAGATTTTCGAATATTTACTAGGGACGGGAAAAAACTTCTCCCTAAAAGAACTGGGACTTTTCCGTATAACTGTCAACCTGCTTCTAGTATTAGGATAGTATTATAAATGAGTATATTACAAATGGGGGTAACAAAAATATCTCTTCTGCGGATTGATGAGCAAAGAGTTGATGAAAGGATAAATTAAATGTTTTGAATGAATCAGTTATTAATCAGAAAATTGGTCTCCACGAAAGAGCGAGGAAAGACAATAATGCAATTTGAAAAGTGGTTATAGAGAAGACCTGCAAAACCTAAGATACAAAAAATAAATTGCTAAAGAGTAGACATTTAAGGTACAATCCTCATTGTTATAAAAAAGAAAGAGAGAGAGTTATCGTTTAGAACATTAGCTGGGATGAGATTGTATACGCGGATATACAATAGAATATTTGTAGATGGAAAGAGAGGGAGGAAGAGATCGAATTCAATTCTGAAATATTATGTATGATAAATCGTAAGTCGAGATAAAATGAAAATCGCACGATCGGGATGAAAGATTGCATGCCTTACTTTTAAAACCCGGCCGCTTTTGGGCGTTATACTGATGATGATGATGATGCATGTACACTTAAAATTATGTTTTTATTTCTTTAATTAGAAGCGTAGTTTTCTAAATTATAGGATTTGCTTATTGAAATTATATTTCATGATTTTTGTTTGAACGATCTTAGCAATCATCTTCTTATCAGGGATCCTGCTAATATTCTAACTTTTTGTTACACTTTAAATAGTCTTTACTACAGTTCCAAATGCATTTAAGTTGATTAGAGAATACGTGGGACACAGTTTTCCCAAATTTTGTGGTGACAAGAAATTATTCATGCAAGATAAAACAAATCTTTAAATTTAAATTGTTATATGAAACTTTTGAGCAATCTGACACTGTTTTTTGGTTTATAATGTGTTTTTTATTTTAATTTTAGTACGGAGATTGAATCAGTATTTCCATCAACAAGATTGTATCGAGATGTTATGTTTGGTGACCTGGAGATGCTGGGTAAGTATGTTACTTCGTCATTTAAATGAATGTTAAATTTATTTGTCAATTAATTACCACTTTTCACGCTTTTGGAACACTTTTCTGCTCATATTTATTTCATTCTTTTTTTCCGTGGAGAGATTTTGTTCATTTGTTTTATTTTATATCGTTATTATCGTAAACGTTATGTCAGAGTTAATTTCAACAAAAAATGGCAAAGATATTGTTGTACATTAGTTCGCACTAGACATGACCATACGCAAATGTCGAATGTGTTCGTATGTCATATGTAGATTTTCAAAACTCCGAACTGTGTGGATTTACACAACCGCAAACAGAAAATGTGGCGTAGGTCGAAAAGAGGATCTTTCCAACAAGTTATGGTTTATTTAAAAAATCATATACAGTAATTGTAAAAACAATTTGTTTATTCTTACAGAGATAACAATGACATATATACAATAAGAATATATGAACACAATATCATTGTGTTGCTGATTAAATAAATGAACTTTTACTCAATTATGCATAACACATATAAGAACGACACCGTAAACAACAGTATTAATTTTCTTAGATCATGTATGTATATATATAATATAATTCGGCATGTTCCAGTAATTTCAGACCCAAAGTAATTCAAATGATTTGTAATCTCTACTACTTGCTTTAAAAAAATCAGTTCTTGGAGACTGACTAACGTAACTCTTCGTGTAAAAATAATGTTATGTGGGACCCTACGTACTCTAACTGCACATAAATGTGTTTTGATCGTTATTTATTGTTATTTCAGTGAATAACAGTTATCGGTTGAAAACGTACGTTTAATTTTAAATCATATTTTAACAAAGACTTGTTATCGTTGTTAAGAAGTTAATACATCATGCAGACAACTATGGTGTAGATTTCGTTTAATGCGATTCTTTCTCATTTATAATTGAATAAAAATTATAAGTAAAATTTAATTGATTGCCATAACTATTATTTTGTGTTCTCTTTTGCATTTTAAAAACATGTTTAATTGCAACCTATATTCCAATGAAAATTCAATTTCGTCGATCGAACGTTCATGTCACGTGTGATTACGTATTATATCGAACTATTCCATAGATTACACTTCATATGTATCTTTTAATTTAATTGAATGAAACCTGTACTTAGAAGTGAACAGAATCAAATTAGCCACGTTTGTCATGTTCTCATTTGTATGTTCAAAAACAATTTTAAACTGTACTTCAACTAACATTTTATTTGCTTCAGAGTCGCTAATGTGACAGTTTCAAAATTCCTTCCAAACTATTACAGATATTTTGCATCATATGTATATTTCAAAGATATTACACCGTTGAGAAACATAAATTTAATAGTATAGTCCTTTTGAAACACACATTTTCAGAATTAAATTTCAACACTAATTATATGATTATTCCGATGACAACACTTGTATAAACGATTATTAGTGTTTATTTCAATAGAATTTTCACTGACTTGTTCAACTATATTTGACCTTTAATTAAACAGCTTATTAACATTTAAAAAATATGTTATTACGTCGTCTACTTTTGACGTTAAAACTAACGTTTATTTTCAATGTTAAAGTTGATGTTTTAACCATTTTTAAACATCGGGTTACCAGTTAAATAGTTGTACATACTCGTACAACGTTAAACGTATTTATGGATAAGGTGCCCTCATCGCCCAATTCTTCAGGATTAATACTTTGTTTATTCTTATTTCTATTCTATCAGCTAAATCCCTTCACATGCTGGTGAACCGACGCGTCTGGATTTATGCTGACTGCCTTCAATCAATACAGATCCATTTACTTCAAATGCAGTCGTCGAAACATAAAAGGAATAGTATAATAATAAATTTATATCTAGATGGCTTCGTCGATAAATGGCTAAAGTGACGAGCTACAAAGAAGGTTCAAGGATCGAACCCCACTGCAGACGATAAGAAAATGTACTACCAAATTAATAAATCACCATGAAAGCAACGGGCGAAGACCAAATAAATATGTATGGCAATAGATAGCAATTGTGCTATGTTATATCCAACTGAAAAAGGTTGAAGAGCTGGCATAAACAACGTTAAAACGTTCCTAAAATATTCTTCATTTGTTATTAACGTTGATTTCAATCTGTTTCCTAATCATTATTGAACGTCAAATAAGCCATTGAAAATGCACGCTTTCGGGCACACATACAACGGTGGCCGAGCGGTTTGGGGCGGTAGGCCTTCGGCTCGAAAGTTCCGGGTTCGAGTCCCGGCAGGGGCATTGATGTGGATTATAAAATCTAAAGACGAATTGTGACGCGCCGAAGTCCACAGTTACTAGACTAACCCATATAAAAATAAAGTTTAAAGTTTGCATACAACGGTTGTAAAATATTTCGGTCCTAACGTTAAATCCACCTATTTTCAATGTTTACATTTGACTAAGGTATGCAATTATTTTGGAAACACGTTTCAAAGATATGTACAATTTACTACAACACTAGAATCACTATAATCTACAGAGGATGCAATCCAACAGTTCAAACAAAAAGCGTAGTCCTGTGGATTGAAAGAAATAGTACTTTTTAACTCGAAGTTTTCAAGCTTTAAAGTGAACATTCTTCTCTTTACGCTTTTAAAAGATATCTTTACTTCATATGTGCCAACTATAACGGTTTCATAAAGTGCAGTACCTGCAGTATATGTTTATATAAAGAAATCATAGCTTCTTTAAGGTCACTAAATATGCCTCAATCTAATATTTACCACCAAGTAGCGCTACAGTAGTTAAACGCCTTTTCGAAAGATATTAAGTATATATTTCTGACCTAGCTCCTCCGACCAATAAAAACTTTGTATCCCACGGAAAGTTAAATGTTCCTTTATTCTCCAGTTCAAAGTAGCGAACGAATTACACGTTCACTAATCGTAGCACAATTTCTACATACAATCTCCGTCTATGAACCTTTTACTTTAAATTTGTATACTTGCAAGTAAAGTAGCCGAAGTGAGGACTCGAGTTGCTCATCAAGTAATACCTTAAAATGAAGATAGTGACGAGTATAGTACACCTGTGAAATCCTAGCTGCAGAACTCCAGTATTAAAAATGTTATGGAGGGTCAAAGTTCAAATAGAAAGCGAATTTAGCTGCTTGTGATGTCCATGTTTTGCTGATTATCCCGATGGTGATACGTCGTAAGTTGCTCCCAATTAATGTAATGTGTAGAATGATATCCCTCTGTCTGGCTGAGCTCCCGCTTTCTATTATTCGTGTATGAATGTCCTTGTACATGTTTGCTCCTGTTGTTGATGTCTATAAAAGTTCTTTTTTCTTTTCGTTCCAGAAAATGGAAGCAGGTGCTATCGTTCATGCTCTGTATGAGAAATATGGATTTGTTAATAGGATAATGAATAAGTATGAATATTTATTGTACAAACAAATAGTGGAGATACTTGAGGAGAAGATGGAAATCATAGAAAAAGTTAGAACTGTTGGATGTGCTGCTGACAGTGATGAAAGTGGTGATGACATCTTTGATGAGGAAATGCCAAGTACATCGCAAGGTTCTCACACTCATCAAGAGTCTCCGACACCTGTAGCTTCTTCAGTTGAAGCATATCAGCCTCCGCCAAAAAAAAACAGAAACACATCTTGGGCGATGATTATAAAGAAGCAGCTTACATGTTTTGGACACCCAATGAGAACCCGGAAAAGAAACGAAGGAAATTTTCATCTGTCAAGTCACAGTAGAGAATAATTCAATCGAGAAACATCCTCTTTGAATATGAGAAAAAAAGGCAAAAACCCAGTTATAAGAAACTTAATGCAGCAGTTCACGATAAATTCAAAGAAAGGGTCGAGAGATGTGCAATTATACACGACAAGACTCTTCGCTTTTGGGCTCTTCAGATTAGTAAAGAGCTATATCCGGATAATACTCTACAATTCAAGGCATCTCGTTACTGGCTGTCTAATTTTAAAAACAGAAACAATATCGCCAGTCGTTCTATCACGCATAGGGTTAGCAAAACGTGGAAATCAAAAGAGGCTGAATTAAATCACTTATCTACGACATTTATTACTTCCATGAAAAAAACTTATGTTACTAGAAGACCTGAATTCTCGACAAGTATTCAATGCTGATTAAAGTCGATTTGACAAGGAACTCCATGCATACAGGACTCATAGGACTAAAGGTACGGTGGTTGTAGGAGGTGTGCATTTGGATCAGTCACTCATTCATATATGACCATGCCGGTTATTTCCATGGATGGTGAAATATTGCGTCCGATGTACGTTCTTGTATCGGAATCCAGTGGTCAATTTCCAGGAAATAAGCAAAAAGATCCGAAAAACATAGTGTCACATCCAGGAAAGACTGCAAACATGAACAAAAGTAATTTAAAAGAGTTTTATTCTGTATTCTGGAATAGCCTGCCTGCGGATCGTGAAAAGTCTGGCTTATGCTGGATTCATGGAGTGCAAATAAGGATGATAATGATACAGGCCTGGGTCTGTCTAATCATATTGAGTTATAGGGCTTGCGCGAGAGGTTAAATTACAACTAAAGACATCGCTCTTCACGGAATGAGTTCTTTTTGCGAATGGTACCTTAATACAAGGCGGTTGCCACCTTCTCCAAAGGACATGGGAGCTTTGGTAAAATTCTAAAAGACATTTAAAATACATTTATTTTCGGACTTGTGTCTAAAGAAGTTACATACTTAAAATTAATTATAACAAGGCATCTATACAAATTCGGGACGGCATATGAATCATGACTCAAGTTGAAGCTGAAAGACTAATTTGAGGAAAAGCAAGATAAGACAAAAACAGAATATTAAATCTAAATCAAGTTAGAAAAGTTAGGTTAAACTTAGTTAAGTTAAGCTAAACTAATTTAAGTTAAGCTTAAAGTACCATTTTTAACAAAACAGATATAATACCATTTTACAAAAATTTCTGGAGTCTGCAACGTATCTGTGATTTTCTAAGTCGAATTAAGGTTGAGAAGATGCACTTGGTAGATAAACTGTCACTGTTCGTTAAGTTTGGTTTAATTGTGTTTAAACCTTTAAGTTCTATTTTAAGTCCAGGTTGAAGATGAAGAATAAATTTCAATTAAAGATGTCTTCTCTCTTGGCGTCAAAACTATAAGTTCTTCTGATAGTATCTGTTGTTACAAGTTTGACGAATGAGTTGTAGTTGATGAGTGTGTGATAGAGACTGGTCTCGATTGTTGTTTTACACTTATTTTTATATGGCTGTTTACGAAAAAAGAAATAAACAAATTTTGTTTTCTCGTGTGACATTTTCACTCAAGTCAAGGTTGTATTAGCTCATCTTCGTAGAGGGTGTAGATTGAAGGTTAAGTCTGAAACATTTCCTGTTAATGACGTTATTAGGTGTCCATGATGTCTGGAATCGCGTGGGATTTTAT
>JAGDQP010034464.1:0-20099 GCA_022664845.1 Lepisma saccharinum | reverse complement strand
TTCTGTCTTTACTATTCATTTATTGCCTATAGGCATCTCTGCATTAGAGGCAGGCCAAGATAGCGATGTTGTCCAGAGTAAGAGATCGTTGCTTTGCACTAACCTTAAACAAACAGACTAAGATATGTCGAAATATTTTCTGAAAAATGTAGTGACTGGAAACTTTCATAATTGGTGCTGGTATTGCTACTTACAGTGTGTGAAGAAATCTATGTTCACTGATCTAATTGTAGTTTTCTTATGTTATTTTGCGTCCCGCATATTCAAAACTGATGTTTCTTTTAAATTTCACACATGACTAATCTAAGAAAATCCGTTGAGAAATCCTCCTCTAATTTTATTAATCTTCCGAAATTTCATTATTCAAAACAAGGAAATTATTTATATGTATATTTTTGCGAGTGATGGCAGTCGTCATCCGCTTCAGTGTAAGAAACGCCTATAGTAAGCTAGCAGCTTAGCATTAGTGCTAACTATCTAATATAGAACGTTAATTATTCGTCATAATAGAGGGTGGAGAAAGAATGGCTTACCGAAAAACACCGGCAATCCGTACAACATTTTATTTAAGCCTACATACCTTACAAAGTCTCGAAACATATTGTAGTTGTTTTTTAAGTCTGTCAATTTTTTCTGCAATCGCCATTAGCAATTTTATTCTGAACTTTATCCTAAGAAAATCTACGTCTTATAGAATCGTATAGAAAAGATTAGCTTCCCTTTTCAGCTGCAAGGTGCCGGGATCGAGATTTGAATTTTAGTGTAAAGTCTATGCTTTGATAAATCAATCCAACAGAATTAACTTTTGCTTCACTTTAGTTCCAGAATGGATCAGTGGAGAGCTATGACTTCTCCCCAAACACTGTAGAACACCTTGCAGTGGGGAGAAAATTTGTCCCTAAATCTTGAGTGGATAGAGTGTCTCCTTGTCTCTCACATACTATGGCTCCCTGGCACAATGTCTAAAGGCTCCTTTCCTTGAAAACTTGCGCTGCTTACACTTAGAACACGCAATATTCGGCAAAAAAAATAAACAAAAAAAAACACTTGTTTCAATTGGCTGCTCCTCCCAAAATTGCAAGCAACGCCAACTTTCATGAAAATCAGCCCTACGTCTTGACAATTTGTTTAAGAAATATGTAAGAATAGATATTCTATCGAGTAAGATTTGTTATATATTCTTTATTTAATGCTTTAACAGTGCGTCTATAAACTGCAAATTCTTTCTATCATCTCTGTTATCTCGGAAATACTTTTTTTAAAAGTCGCTAACAACCCTTTAGACCAGTTGAGAATTCCTTGTTAGTTTTTCTTGCTAACTGCATTTAACACAAAGCCGTCGCCTATGGCCGTGAGACATCACATTCATTCCGTTAAAAAAAATGTCTTGATTTAGCTTTGGACAATAATTTATTGCCAATTTCAACCATTCTTTTCAAGAAGAGTAATGTAAACAAAGGAAAATCCTTTCCTTTCTTTCCCAGGAAATGGAAGAAAAATATCCCCGTATTATAAACACCATTCATAGAGAAACAAAGAAAACCGCAAGAAATATCTTACAAAGGAAAAAAAAAACAGAAGGAAAATCACTTTATGATTGGACTCAAGTCTCAGGAAATATTTTTCTCATTTTTCTTGCAATTTCAACCGACTTCATTACTTTGGTCTTCTTTTCAATGCGTTTTTATCTTCTTTTCTCTTCTCATTTGACACCAAACATCTCCTTTTCACCCTTCTTATTGTGTCGTTTTCTTCTTCCCCTATCTTTCAGACCAGGAACAAAAAAAAAACATTCATTTTTCTTCTTTTCTTCTATATTTTGCTTCCTACATCATACTCTCCCCCATTTTTTCTTCTGTAGCTTCAAGCAGTGTTTCCATCCACGTCAATATTTTATTTATCTTACAAAAATCACACTTTTATTCTAAAAAAAACCAACAAGATCTGGTTTCTGAAGCGTTTTAATGAGCATAAGACCGAGCAGCAATAGCTCATGTAGCTCAGCTGTACAGCGTTAATTGCACATTCAAGAAGTCCTGGATTCCATCCCAGCGGCCGCCCATCCTGACAGGTTTTTCCTCAGTTACACCAGGCAAATGAACATAAAGTTTGAGAAAGATTTGCTAAAACCGTAATGACATCAGAAGGTACTTCTAAAACAGTTTAATCTTCTCTTTCTATCGTATTTATGTTATTTTCTTTCTTCTTTTCTTGTCTCAACAGTGACGTGCGGTTCACGGTTATGGAAATTGTTGTTTTCGATTGGAGACTAGCCCTGTCGTTTCTTATAACAATAAAACCCACAAACTTTCACCAGCCACAAATACCATGACTGCAAAACCAACGGAATCGCCTCAATTCATGATTTTTCATGCCTTAATACCGTCAAAGAGGAGTTGAATGTTTCTTTTTCTTCCTTTTTTCTTTCCTTAAAAGTATATATATATATATAAAGTTTCAGGGTTAACAATTTTCTTAACTGTTTCTTTTTTTCTTTACTGTCTCCAGTAATGACATTCTTTGGCGGCAGCCGCCAGGAATACGGACATCGACCCACCATCATGTCACGACATTTTGCTCATAGGGCAATTCTTTTCAATCTGTTTCCGCTACATATATAAAAATGTTTTCTTGCTTTTCATGATTATTGTAAACTATCGATGGTTAACACTAGGTGGCAGAATATCCAAAGTCTCTTACTTATTTTTCCCTGAAAGTGGAAGACTGAAAAAGAAAATAGAAGAGAACAAGATTAACAGAATATAACAAGGAAAAGAATAAAAAAAGATTACCACGAAAGATATGATAAAGTAAGAGAATAAAGAAAACAGCTATAATAGACTGATACAGGTGATTATTGGCGGTTTTCTTAATTATTAAAATTCACCTGAAATGGACCTGATCCACAATTAATCTCAAAACAGACCCACACACAGTCCCCAAAATTTTATTTTCACTCGTTATTTGTTCTAAATAAGGGAACAAAACCTCTGTACTGTGAAATACACATGATAAAAAAAGAAAAAGAAAAAACTAGCGGTGTTGATTCATCTCTTCTCCGTGTCCCAGAGCTATCACCACTTCTTTGTATTAAATCAACACAACAAACGGTGTTGATTTCACTAATTCAACACAATAGATTTGTTATCGATGCTCATTCAACACAGTGGTGGGTGTCAAACTAGCATTATCACAGTGTTAAAACTGAATTAACATAACAAACACCGTTTGTTGTGTTGATCGAACACAGAAAAGTTGTGGTCGCCTTGAGACACCGGAAAATGTTGAATCAATACGGCTGTTTTTTGGCTGAGTATAAGGAAAATATCTCTGAAAATAATTGCTCCATGGAAATGTTTGTTTACTGTCTGTTTCTATAAACCTATATTTGTATGATTTGTATTTTAAACTTTATAACTAGTATACATAATAGCTGACTATATAATATTTAATTATCGTAGTTGATATATTTAATGTTTTGAATATATACAGATCAGTTAGTGAAAAATACAGAAGCAAAGTTACATTTTCATAGGCAATATGTTAAGTAATAGTTGCTAGGTTATCAAACAAACTTTTTAATCTAACAAAGTTTGCAACCCTGAGTTAAACTTACATTTTTATTTTTAAAAAAATAATTTCTCTTCCCCTTCTTTCCTGTTATGTTGATTCTTCTTTTAAAAATTACTTCTTTCCCCCCCTCTCGTTCTCTACCTCCCTCCCTCTCTCTTTCTTTCTCTCTCTCTCTCTCTCTCTCTCTCTCTCTCTCTCTCACTCACACACACACACACACACACACACTCACACAAACACACTTAGTTCATTCCCCTATAATCCACCATCAAGTAAGAGTATTTTTTTCTTGTATTTTCCCTTTTTTTCTTTTATTCGCACTTTGTTAATATTAAAGCTGACATTTGAAAAGGAGAGACTTCCTTATATTTCCACCACTTATTTTTTTTTTACTAATTCATCATTGAAAGAGTAAACCCAATAAAAGAGAATAGATATTATTCTTACAATACATATCTTTGTAATTTTTTTACATATAGTATTTAAGAAAGAATATAATCCCAAAATAATGCATCAATGTTCTCACAATGTTCGGGGGTTTGCTCCTATCCTTGTAGAAGTCGATCCGTACCGATTTATTTTCCTTTCTTCTTTGTTCATTGTTGAAATCGCTTTGATATTTTAGTGAATATCCTAACCTATAACAATGAACCTCTTTCAACAATGAACAGATAAGAAAATAACATAAATCGGCAGAGATAGAGTTTTTGAAATGGTCTCAAACTTTTCTTTGAAAGTTTGAACTCTCTAGGCTTGAATTTGTAGGAACAGCATTGAAATTTCATGCAACGACAAAAATAATTAGAAATCTACGGAGATATTGCTGCCATCTAGCGTTAAATATTTTACTATCCTTAAAGCATAATGCCAGCCGGTGTTGTGAGTTTGATCTTATTCCAGGATCGAAAAATCGAACGTAAAGTCAGATAAATAAAAATATATTGACAACCTGACTTATTTGCTAATTGAAAGCTTATCGTAACGTGTCATTTCTGGACTGTTTTGAGTAACTTACCTTACAGTTAATTTCCTCAATTTATCAACTGTTCGTTGGAGAGAGTAAGAGAAGGTAGTGATCCTGACCTTACTGTAAGTTATCATACCAGAATGACTGTGACATAACCCATACAAACTACCGAAAGTTTATGTGAGGATCGCTGCTATGATCATGGTTTGAACTGTGTACGTTACACGGGACGGGCGTAAGCCACAATGCTGTTACCGCCCATAAAATTCATTTTATCTTTATCTTTATGTACGTTATTATAGTAACAAGAAATTTCAATACTCACCTCAGATTTACATTTAAATACTATTTGACTGGTATGATAGACAAACAAAAGTGTCTTGAGAATCAGCCTCCGTGGTCCACTTTCGCCTATTTCGTATAAACACTAAGAGACGGTGCGAGTTCCAATCCCGATCAACACAGGTCGTCATAACTTAGGTTTCTCAGACTTCTCCTCAGTCCTACCAGGTAACTACCCTGGATGGTACCTAGATTATAGGCTCTCGCCATAACCTTATCCATTCTAGTCGGCAAAAGAGTGCTCACTGTAGGACGTAATCTCTCCTACATGAGACTAGCTTCGGGCACGGATACCAATCCAGAAATCCCTAGAAATTAAATTTAAAAACAGTGTCCTCAGACTTCCCTAGATCTAATAGTGGATTTATTTCAGTGTGAATGACAATGTTGTAGTTCAAATTCCTCTATAGCTTTAAAATATTTTCCTATTTAGAGTTACCTCTTTCTTTCTTTCAAAATGATTTTTGTTTGTGAAAACATTGAAAGGTGTATACACAGATTATACATGTGCAATTGGTGCGCCCAAGGTGTGCAATATCGAAATAACGACCCAATTTTCTATACAGGTATGACATTAACTTTCATTTGTTGTGTATTGAATTGGGACTACTACTTGTAGGTCCAAAGACAACCTTCACTTACTATGATGATAAGCAAAGTTTAAATAGTAGAACCATTCTTCTTAATCTCACTGTCAATTACTTGTGATGTCTTTACGAAGTCTTGGTGGTGATTGATATTCATAACTGAAGATAATAATAGCCTCCGGCAGGTATACCTGATTACTCCAAATTAAGAAGATACCGCATCAAGTGGAGACCACATAGTCATACGTAAAAACCTGCTTTCTAGAATTTTAGATTATTATTATTGCAATAATGCTCTGCGGCGCTTCGCAGCTTTCTTGGAGCATATAATAGTAACACTGCTTGAAATCATAGAGCAAACTGCCCCGCGAAATAATAAACTCATTTGATAAAATTTAAGTATTTCATTCTTGAAAAATAAATTTGATTAACCTAAGTTCCTTCAACGATACATACGTACATCGATTATTTTCATCCAGCCGTACAATAATTAGATGCGCCTATTAATCTTGTCGATGTTAAAAATAACTATAAATCATTCATTGTTACTTTAACTTTAAGTAATTAACAACTTAAAACATTTTACCTTTTGTCAAAAACAAGAAACAAGTATTTAATACATGAAACAAACTGTTTCTATAGATGTTCATACTACAAAATGTGCTGCCATCTGTTAATTATCATTGAAACTACTTAAATGCATGTCAAGCCCTTGCAACACGCAAAATTGTTCACAATACACTAAACAAAGGTTAATCCTTTTGTTTTCCTTTTTTCATAAGACAAATAAAGCCAAAATTAAATAATAATAAGAAGAAGAATAATAAGAAGAAGAAGCGAAAAGAATATAAATCCATTTTGTTCTTACATTAAATGTTCCATCAACAAAATGACAACACGGAGGGTCATAGCAGTATGAAACGCATGTTAGTTCGAAATTGGCACATCGTGAACATCTCTGGGTTCAGATAATTGTTTCCATCGGTCATTGCAAAGAATAGTTGCTGCATGAATTTCTTCAATGGTAATATCTGGCGATTTGTGTAACTAAATTCATATAGGGGCCTATTCTGAATGAGTACGAGGTTGTATAATAAATATTTATACTCGGTTTTTTCTTTATACACTTTGCAAATTTGGATTAAAATTGAATAAAAAATTATAGTGAAAACCCCGGAGGACACAAAATAAGCAGGAGAAAATGTTAACTCCAAATACCTACAACCGAATTAGAGTAAGAGAAAACAACTCCAAAACTGGAGTCTGAAACAGGTTTTAGCGCTGTCTAAGGGTCAGTTCTACAACTGACCGCTAAACTTTTAGTCAGCTCTAACTTGAGGTCAATTTTGGTACGCAAACTGAGAGTTGGCCTCAACTTAGCGCTGACCAGAAGGTTAGCGGTCGATTGTAGAACTGACCCTTAACGATCTTCCCACATAACAATGTTGACCTGAGTCAAAAGTGAGTCAAACTTGCTTTAACAAGTGGGACAACTTAATGCAATCTTAGCATATCAAACCAAAAAGGTTTAAACAAGGTTAAATCAAGCAGTCCAGTTTACAAGAACAAGGTTGAAATAGCTTCTTTGACAGGTCAAGAAAGAAAAGCATAATATACTTCTTAAATATAAAAACGTTGACTTGGGTGGGAATGAAACCTAGGACAATTGGCACACCAATCCTATGCTGTAGCCACCAGAGCACGGAATCACATGCCCTTGCGCGCTTTCCAAGCTATTTATACTTAGTTCATCAGATCTCAAGAGATGCTTGTAGTGTAGTAAAAAGGTGGGAATTGGTGAATTAGCTTATACTGGTAATATGGAGAGTATAGAGCTCTATCTTTCGTTTTGCCCGCCTTCCAACAAGAAGGGAGAGCCACTGCATTGGATACTTAGCCCAACGTCATACACACTGTTGCCACATGGTATTTCCTAACTGGTTGCGTTATAGTTAAGTCGCACGAGAAAACTGTTTTCGCTTCTGAACAGCGTCAAAGAAAGCTTTTTTCTGTCTCAGCTTGCGCTGTGAAATAGAGTGGGGAGGAAAGTTGTCAATATCGTAACTGCCCTTCATCTCTCTCCCCAAGCCAACCCTAGTTCCTTTCCTCTCGTGTCTCCACCCGGATCTATTCTTTCGTTGTGTATACTTTAGTTATAACAACGAAACCAGTTCTAACCAGTTCGTTTCATGCTTGTTTAAAAAGTTCAACACAATATGAAGCTTGACAAGCCCGAGCAAAGTGACTGACAACCTTGTTGGAAGCTAGCATGCTATCTCAGCTTCTTTGAGGTTGCGACGAGCTAAAATGAGGATGGGGATCCGGCGAAAAAGGTTGAAAAAGAGGTAACAATCAAGACGCTGGCGAAATCTCGTGACCTGAGCAAATTTTCATTTCCCGGAGACTTTCTCTTGAACTAGGACTAACAGATACAAACTACCTTTCGAGCCAAATGTCTTTCTATACGAGTGAAAAAGATAGTGTTTTTTCTCTCTTTTATATTTTCTTTTTTCTTTTTCATGTAACGTACTTTGGTTGCTTGCTTACCTTAGTTCATGAGATATTCAGATGCTTTGGGAGGAGGACAATGCACGCTTGTATAGCTTAGACTGCCCGCCACACAGTTACAGGACAGATTACGGGAGCACACGCAACAGTGCTTGTTTAGCGGTCGTTTGTTTGATTTTTTTTTTCTCAGAGAAGCAGGAAAATTCTTTTCCTGTCTTGTTCCATAAGCGACCTCCCTCCATCTTACACATTCATCAGCCATTCGTTTCTGAGGTCGGTAGCATAGTTATCACTGTCCAAGGTTGCCACATAACCATTGAGAAAAAATCAACTGTTCTGTAGGACGACTGAAAAAAACACACAAGAGTAGGTTTTAAAGAAAAGCAAATTGAGTAGCTTTTTATTTGTTTTAGGTCACTTGATAATTCTGTCCTGTCCGTCCGTCCGTATTCAGAAATTAAATCTGAGGAATCTGGATAATATTTTTAGTTGAATGCACTCAAGGATCGAATAATTTTGGCTGAAAAATACAAATGATATCGATAGTATTGTTGTTAACCTAAATAAAAATCGATAAATTTATAAGATTTCTTTGTTTAGTTAAAAAAAAAAAGAAAAGATTTCTGATTTTCGTTAATGCCATTCGCCCATTCCAGACTATTTCTAGAAAAGTCCCGAAATTTTTTGAACAGCGCATGCATTTTGAATCTGAATTTCTTTCATGATATATAGGCAACTATGGCTCGGACAGGATAGAAGCAGGAAGAAAGTCGGTCATGGTCTAGTTTCAAAGGTACGATCCCGGCTTTAGTCGGATGTGACTGAGGAAATACCATGGAAAACTCTAAGTCAGAATGACCGATAGCTGGATCGAAACCAGGACCTCCTGGATGCAAAGTCAACGCTCTGTCAACTACGTTACGACTGCTCGGTAACAATGTATAAAATGTTACCTTTATAAATTATTCAACAATGGCATTGTAACAAATTTCTTTCTAAATTTCAATTGCATGCCCTACTTTGGAATACATGACAGGATAATTTGGGTACAATCTATTGCGATTATTAAAAAAGTAGCCAACATGTAGTAACTGATGAAGTTTTTGTACAAATGTCTACCAGCTTTAGCCTGGGAACATGCTGACTTCATACCCACGAGGGCGGACATGCAAATGTCGAGCCCTGACGGCCGTATTTCATGAACGGTCTTCACTCTGCACTTTTCACTTTGCAGAAATTTACGAGTGCAGAATAAATGTGTTTCATGAATATTTCTACAAAGCTTTTCAAAAGTAAGTTTCATGAAAATGTTTTCCGCACTTCACTTGGAAAAGTTTGTAGAAATATTTATGAAATACATTTTATTCTGCAATCTTAAATTTCTGCAAAGTGCAAAATGAAGACCGTTCATAGAAATAGGGCCCCGGACCATGGACAGATTGATATTATTTCTATCCTACATTATTTATGTACGCAATTTGGTTAAATTAATGGCGTGTTTTTAGAAAAGCTTTGTTAATCTCAGACAAATGAATCTCAAAATCTGCACAGATGGCAACCATGTTTGTGTACTATGCTGAACATCTCCCAAACCATCAGCAAAATTGAAACTGAGATACAGAGAGTGAGTGAATGAGCGAGACAGAGAGAGAATCTTGACGATTTTGTTTATTACCATTGACATTGTAGTCACGGCAGTAGCAGGTATTTTATATTCTGTACCAAAAAGCATCCCCCACCCCACCCTATTCCTACATTTTAAGACTTGTTCTCACCTCTTCTTGCTCTGAACTTTGCTTCTTCTCCTAACCTCGGTGCTTTTCTCTAACACTTAATTCTCTCCTTAACCCCCTCCCCTCGCTTTGTTCCCCGCTGGTGAGCCTTTTAAAATGAAACCAAGTCCCATTGGATGTTTTTTTTTTTTTTAATTTTAAATCTCCAGTCTTTCTACCTTTACTTTTTTTTTATCTAGTTGCATTTCCTCCAGAAGTCTTGAAAGCACTTAGTTGCTGGTATTTAGTAAGAGGGTGTGGGGTGAGGGAAGGGGGTTAGGAGGCGAAGCTAGCACGTAATCCTCATTTTGTGTTGGAAGCCTGCTCGTCTCGTGATTTGCTTAATCAACGTCACTAGTACCGGGCCTTGCCACTAGGGGGCAGAAAAAGCGAGGGAGGAGATCAAGTTAAAGCTGAGTCAACTTGAGAATCTCCTCCTAAAACTCCGCCTCTTTTGCACACAAAATTGAAGACAGGAAAAAAAAGGAGGAAAAAAAAAGCAGAAGAGGAATACAGAAACGAAGAATACAAGAGAAAAGAAAAGAATGCGTAAAACAATTAGAAAAATCTACTCAGTAGCAATAAATAGGTTGAAATAATTGGATTTAAAAGGATTGGGGAAAGTTAACGAGTGTCTGCAGAAGAAGTCAAGTCGAGCCGAAAGAAAACGAGCTTTATAGAGAACCGAAAAGCAAAGAAAGGAATTTCCTGTTTTAGTCCTTTTATTTTAAGTTCTATTGTTCATGAACCAAGCACATCGATCATTATTTATTTATTTGATAACAAGACCACAGGCTTAGAGCCCAAATATAATGTAATATACGTATCTTTTTCTTTTGCCGTAATTACCTATATATCTACGTACACATGAGCAAAAGCAAGTTCATTATTTTTTTTAATCTGGCTTCCGAGTTACTATTATCTTCACGTTATACCAGCCGGTGTCCGATGACGCAAATAGCAGGTGGTAACACTCTTTGTCATTGGCTGATGGCAGCGTAACGTACTGTAACATATCTCCGCTGTTGTCAGGACGAGTAAACAAAACCTTTCTTCTGTAGTAGCTGCTTTTACACTGCAATAACTATGGCTGAGGAGTCACGGATGACCGATCGAAATTGGCAACACCGCGGCTGCATGTTTAAAAGAACACGTCACTAGTAGGCGGAGTCACACCTGGAGTTAAAGCGAGAGAATAATACATATTTCCATAACATGAGATTTTGTTGTCTCCTTATCGGAAAGTAATTCTGTGCAGTCAATTGTACTTAAATATCAAATCAAATAGTATTCGTATTATCCTCTAATGTCTCGAAGTTGAACTTTTATACTAAATGCATAGAAGATATCAGTTTTTATGTGGAAATAAGTTTTCCTATAAGACAGCATTTTAATTAAGACATTTTCATTGTATGTTTTCTGTTAGTTGAGAATATTCAGAGATATTTGGAGTCCAAACAACGCGAGACTATTCTAATTTCGACCTGATGTACACTCAAAAAAATTATTGGTGTTTATTGCCACCCCAAAAGGTGTAATAGAACACCTTACACCTTAAAGTGCACCGCTAGAAGTGTTAGGAAACACCTTCAATTGTGTTTATTAACACTCCTAGCGGTGTTTCTGAATACCGGTAGAGGTGTTTGTCCAGAAACGGTGTTGGACACCCCGGATGGTGTTAACCAACACTAGAATTGGTGTTACCCAGCACTGGAATTGGTGTTCAGGTAGAGGTGTTCTATTACTCCTTTTGGGGTGGCAATAAACACCAATATTTTTTTAAGTGTAGCAGAAATAAAGCTTTAATGACGTTGCTTCATTGCAAAATTTTGCTATATTCACTATTGATGATTATCTTGCAGCGTAGGTATTTACATTTTTTTCTTTTATAAATGTATGAAATATATATTTGTATCTGTACTTTTACTAATATTAATTTTCCTTTACATAATTATATTATAGGTTTATTTTATAAATTGCCTTTAAAGTATTCATTTAGATTTTAATACGTTCTCTCTAATAAAGAAATTTTGAATTGAATTGAATTTAAGGCCTTTTGTCACCTTTGGCTCTGGTCGGAATGGGTTAGGTAGAGGACGGAGAAGGCATCGGCCAGGGTCTTTCTTAAGATACCATCTCGGCATTCGGTAGATGAAGGAAAATCCTGGAAAATTTAACTCGGGGTGGTCAGTGTGGCGTTCGAACCTATTGCCGATTACAAAGTTTGCTACGTTACCAACTGAACCACCAGGGCTGGGTCCTTTTATTAAGAAAATTACGTTTCCATAGAACACGCTCGTAGTCAGAAGGGCATATTTGAAAAGTGGGAGAATGACGCTCACAACCCCAGTCATTTTCATTACGTTCAACCTAGGAAACATGAATTATTTTAGCTGACCGAAGTAGTCATGTGATCTGAGGCATTAGGCTAGTGCCTCCAAGGTCGTGGATTCGAATCCCACCGGAGCGTGGATACTTATAGATTTTAACAAGCATCGCATTCATATAATCATGACGGGCCGAATCCTAAAGTTACTAAAATGGCTCATACAAAATAAAGTTTACCAAATTTTTTTGAATAACTTTGCACAGCTCTTGGTACTCAGTATTTTTTCGAGATTATTTCGGAATTTGTCCTTAAGCACTTACTTATATGATCCAGGTAAAGAGTTCAAATTCCTATTAACTGCGTTCACTTTCTTTGTCGTTTGGCAAAGAAGCATGGAAGCTTCCGGTTTCGCAATGATGCTACTACGTACATGCACAAAAAGTCTAAACCAAACGGTAGTGATTCAGTGCTAGAGCGTTAGATTTGCTTGCGGGGGTGTTGTGAGCTCAGTCCCAGCAACCGACCATTTTGACTGAAGTTTTCCAGTTTTTTCTCTCTCAGAAACACCAGACAGATGTCAGGATGGTACCTTTAACTTAGACCCTGTGTGACGCCTTCCCGCATCCTTTCCCCCTTCCCTATCCCGGCTAGAACTTTAGCTGTCTAAAGACCATAAATACAATTCAAACAAGAAACTTAAATTCGCAGACAGGTAAGCAGCCATTTTGTGTACAACAATTTGTCAGTAAATATCGAAGCTTCGAAATGATAAGAATTTTCACACGTATTGTGTCTATTTTGTGTAATAATAATAATAATAATAATAAAATCTTTACATTTGCAAAATAATTTTATCTGAAATTATTAAAATATGTACATTTTTGTTCTTCTTCTGACCAATAAAAAATATACAAGATAAAACATTGCAGATTACAACAAACACTATCATATATTCATCATATTTACCAGTTACGGCTGAATTTGAATGTAACAACAAAAATGTATTTATCTAAAAAAAAAAAACGCCCCCAAGTAGAGGCATAATCATCCTCATACTTTGTTAGGTTTTATAAAATTATGTAGTTAATGTGTTTCAATTCATACTAAATAAGAACGCTCTAGATATTCAGTTATTGAGGCTGCATAATCCAAAAAGTCAAGAATAATATATCCAAAAACTGGTATTTGATAAGTGCATGTAATATCTGAGGATATAACGTACTCAAAAGATGCTCAACATTTTTTCTGACTTGGAACATTTCTGATTTTGATAGAATTAGTACAAAATTTGGCTTCAAACAAGATATGCTGGGTCACACCGAGAAAAATGATGAATCGAATAACTATTAGGGAGCGTGGCGTCCTCTGTCAGAGAATTGAAGGGGACAGTTGCCCCCAACCCCACCATTCCTCTCGCACAGATGTCCTGATAGAGAATAATAATTAACAGAATGGACAATAACTTTTTGTTGATTTCTGGTATAGCAAGAATTATTTTTTGCACCCAACCCTCGTGGTTCAGGCGGTAACGTTGCGGACTATACACATCGGCAATGAGTAGACACGTGGGTTCGAACCTGGTCCTGACTAAGTCTCTCCCCATCGTTCCCCTCAGTTTCACTAGGCAAATGCCGTGATTGTACACCTGTCATATCCTAGCCTGAGTCAAAGATGCCGGATCAATTTTATGCAATTTTGTATTACCTTCATTCAATCTTTTTTGGCCTGATGTATTAAATAGAAAATATGAAATATTAAAGTATTACTACCATTTTTTCTTGCCTTGCTGTCAGGAATACACCTGCGAAGGTTGTCAGTGGAATTCTTGTGCTTTCTGTACGCTAATAACCTAACAGCAAACTAGAGACCTGCACGGTTCGGGCTAGGCCCGCAGCCTGGCCTGGCCCGCGGGCCGGGCTTGGGTGGGCCGACACTGCTTTCTCTTCCGGTCGGGCCGGGCTCGAGTCGATTAATTGTACTTCTTTAAAGCAGTTCAATAATTATTGACTTTCGTTAAACGATTATTGGAATAAAGCCAAACGTTCAAGTCTGTGTGCACTCCACGCGGAGTGAAACGTATTACAAACAATGCAATATTTACAGTTGGTGTTGCTTAGCGGCAACACTTTCGCTATAGAGGATTAGTTGTACACCGGGGTGTTGACCTCAGTCGGCAGTCACAAGAGTGACTGCATGCCCTTCCCTCAATAAATAACAAAAGACAGTATGCGTATTGAAACTTCATCTGATGGTCCGTGTTAATATCAGAATATGGTCAATCCAACCACTGGATCCCAGGGGGTGAACAGTCAGAGTTGTCGTCTTGATATAAAAATGAAAGGAAACCGCACTCTTTGTTCTTCTCTCCACTTCAGCAACCCGCAGGAAGAAATGGTGGATGAAGTCAGGGTTGCAGTTTAATACGGTGTTAAATACCGTGCAAATGTAGGTCTTGCAGGTGGGGTAAAATTTCTGATAGTTTGTTTCGTAAATAAAAGTTATACTTTGACTAGCTACTTCTTTGCTGGATTTAAGAAACCTGCGACTACAAGTAATCCTACTGTTCAAAGCGAAAGGATTCTTTTGATACTTTCTGTTAGAAATTAATTGAAACGGCAATCCTGTAGAATGAAATTAAAATGACTAGCAAATCTAAGCGCATCACATTGTTCAAACACTCACATAGGCTTGTGTGCATTATATTATTATTATTATTATACCAGATACAAATATATTGGGACTCGAGCCAAAACTTTTTAAAATTTGTCTGGCCGGGCCGGGCTTGGGCCAAGAATTTTTAAAACTTATCGGACCGGGCCGGGCTTGGGCCAAGAATTTTAAAAACTTATCGGGTCGAGCCGGGCTCGGGGCATTACTTCTAAAGCTTTCCGGGCCCGGGCTGGGCCGGGCCTAGGTACATTAGGGCTGGATTGGGCTTGGGCAAAAAATTCGGCCCGTGCAGGTCTCTACAGCATCTAATTTAAGTCTTTCATTTGTTTTATTTCGTTAAGGCTTGAACATTATGAACGACTGGAATTTGGTATTTATATGAATGAGAATAACTGAGATATGTATGATTCTAAACATGTTTACTTTAACGTTCGTTCATCGTTGAGAATAGGGGGAAAGAAGACATCTAGTGGTCTCTCTTATAACTGGAACCTTTGACGTTCATGAGGACACAAATCTAGATGGAAAGGCTTTGGAATAGAATGATATTAACAAAAAAATTACAATAGTTTACATTTTTGGCACCACAGACACATGTCTGTTACCTAGCACCAGAATTATCAATGGGATAACGACACACGAATAAATAACGAAAGGTGAAACTAGTTGAAGCCTTGTAATTTGATTTTATTCATTGTATTACAATGTACAATTACTTCACATAACCTAGTCAGGTACTGACTTTAGAACAGATCTTAATTCTCAGTAATATACCTGTAATTTGGAGATAGACAGGAGGCTGGAACCTATGTGAATCTGGTAGACTGATTATGTCCTGATGTATCTTGGATGCATATCACATCATGTTTGCTCTCAGTGAAGTCTGGATGAGACTGGAGTTGTGCCCATTTTGGAGCTTATCTGTTGGAAGGTCTCGAGAGTCAAACTACAGAGTAACAGCGAATGTAAATGGAACCTGAAACCTGGATTTTGCATCGAAGATGGCTCTTTACATATGTTCCCAATACTAAGTTTTAAGGCTGCTAAACTACTAAGCTTACATTACTCTTGCATTACATCTACAGCCTTGCAATGTAAACTAGTGGTAAGCCCTACAGGTGTAAGATTGTGTAATCCTGCTGTAGACTTGCAACAATACATTGAAATTAAATTGTGTACACTCCTAGATTTTACTATAACTTGTAAAAGGTATACATCATAATTTGAAATGTTATCTCCCAACCATAAAATAACGTTGTTCCAATTTCATTTTTCTTTTTTACTTTTTCTTCTGGTGTACCCTCGTACACAACTACAGAACCAAAATACGTATCTCGTAGATAGAAATCTGTTTTACATCAACATCTTATGCGTGAACGTAAATTGAAAAACGCAGAGAAAAATTATTTCTCCCTTCTAGCGGGGAACCGAAGCTGGATTTCCAATTACCAGTCAGATACTCTAGTGGTCATGTAGGTAATATTTCTGGGTATTTTTTTTTTTTTCAAAATGTGCGTCTGTGTTAGACCAGAAGTGAAATATCGTAGATGCCCGTACTTTGTTTTATTCACTACATACTAAATACGAACGGGCGGAATTCCACTCGACTAGAGTGGAGCGGAAAGAGGGACCATTGTTTTAGAACGGATGTTCATGGGAGAAAAATTTACAAATTTTTCGCTGAAAAAAAAAATCTATGGTAATTCTTTTCAATGAGAACGTAATCCTTTTTAGATGAATTTAAATCCTTTCAGATAAATCTTTCATCTTTTTTTTTAACATGAAAACAACGCAATAAAATGTTGAAAATGTAAAAAAGAGCAAAAGAGAGTACTTATTCAAAAGTAGCAAGGAAGATAAATAATGTTATTATGAACAAAAAAGAGCAGAGAAACAACATTGACCTGAGTGAGGTTTGAATCAACTATCTGCTGGCCAGTGATCCACCGCCTTATCCACTAGGCTAGTCGCACAACTGAGGAAAAAAAGTGAAAGGGTTACTTTCGTCTCGTCAGGTACTTGAGAATAACGTTCAAAAATTTATTGTATGTATTGTCACTAAATGTATGTATATATGTTATTGTCACTAAAAAGTTACCAGATCTTCCGCTGCAATTTTTAACTAAACAAGAATAACTTTATAGTAGCCATTCATCTTTAAATTACCTTCGCGGTAATAAATGGTGGAAAACAAACTTGACATGATGCTTTGTGAATAAAAATATGATAAATCACTATTTCAAGTTTGAAGTATAAGTTACATCCCTAAAGCATCGGAATCCCACCTAAAAAGATCACATTTTCTATCCAAAACCAGTCTTTTCGATTAAAATTCAATAATTTTCTCATTGAAAGGAAAGCGAACATTTTCGTTCTTCCGATTTGGTGTGTAACAATGTTATAACTTAGAAGAAAAAAATCTAGTACTTCTGGCAATCCTGTTTAAAGAAGGGAGAGGTTAGAGGGAAGATATCACAGAAGGTTGGGGGGGGGGGGACTAGATTTTGCGAAACGGGTTTCCCTAAATGTAGCCCTAGCTAACTCTGACGAATTTATGTGGACATTACTTCCAAGGTTTAAGAGCGAAATGCAAAATGGAGGCTGCTGCGCTGGCCGGATTTTCTGGAAGAAAAGTGACTCGCTTTTAAACCAGTAAGCAAAGCTATTCAAAAGGCTTTAACGATTCCAGCCAAAGGAATGAGTATGAAGCAAGCGAGACTTGAATCACTCTCGGGGATGACTATTTCTCAGAACGTGAGGAGGTCTGGGTGATCTTAGCAGAGGAGCCGACGTGACAATTTTCCAAGTCAGTGCTTTTCTTTATACGTCAATTATCCCTTGATATCACCAGAACAATGTTAATAAATCAGAATTTCTGTCTATATTATTATACTACTGTTATCAATCTAATCTTGAAAAGTAGTATTCAAGCAGTACACGCAGGTTTAAAGAAAACGGCCAAGTAACATGCGTTGAAAGCACAACATATAATATGGAATGCTAGTTTCAAATTTGTATCGCATATCCATTCCTTGATGTCTTATTGTGCAAATTGGCAGACTTACAAAGTGCACTGTACACCCATCAGGCATTTTTATTGCATATAAGTGTACTTTGTGGATACGATATGTATTGTTGTAATAGTAATAGTTTCAAAGTATACTATTAAAATTTTACGCCGAAAGACCGTAGCTCAGTTAGTAGAGTGAATCAATAAAAGAACGAACGTACTAATAAATGAATGAATAGTTGAACAAAAGTACCCTTTCTTCATATAGACTCATGTTCGCGTGGTCCCGGGTTCAATTCCCGGATGGAGTCCCACTTTTCGGCGTCCACCCAGCGTCGTGAGGCAAATTGGGGAGTCACGTGAATCAAGACGTGACGGCCAAACTCGGTCTGGTAAGCCCCTGATACGCCTGTTCGTGGTTAGGTACGCGCAGTGCTGACCACACAACCGTTACTCAGGTGGACGTAGTTCCACCAAACACGGACAGATGGCGTTGGGGCAGGCTCAGAGCCTATAAGCCTGTTACGCCAGTGTTTTTTTTTACTCTTTCTTCATAAGGGACTATTGTCGTAGGGTTTCCCGGGTACAAAAGTATAGAAATAATCCGAAAACTTCTCACTTTCAATATCTTGTGAAACATCTATGTTTTACTCCAAATCCCTTAATTTTGGAAACCAAATTTCTCTTCCAAATTAATGTTTCTCTTCCTCTTTCTTTCTTATTCTGCTCCTCTTAACCTCTCTGTTTCGCTTACTTCATCTTTACTTGTTCTTGTCTCTTCTTCCCTCTTTCACCCTGTCTACTTCTCAGTAGTAATTAGTGAATAATTCACCTGCAATGAGAGAGAGAGAGAGAGAGAGGTTAATGAAACACAAGACTAAAATTAATAACTTCCCGTGCGTCTCCTCTCCCAGAAAACAGAATGCTATTAATCTGTGTCGAGTGGGAGTGGCAAAGATCTTATATGTTGCTACTGACAAACAAACGAAAAAAAAATGAGTCGTATTATACGATTTTAACGGTAACAAACGATCTTCAAATAAAAAGAACAAACAAACCAACCAAGGCATTCTTTTATATAATTATAGTCGCCCCGCCCTCTATAAAGAATATATAATGGTGTCATCAAGTTGTCGAAAGGAGGTCACAACAGGCCATCTCGTACACGGAGGAAATTCCTCACTTCAGTATAATATAAACCAGTGATGCCCAACCTACAGCCCGCGGACCAGATCAGGCCGCTGCTTTTACCTTACCGTCACGCCACATATATTGCATTAAACATACCGAAAGAAGATTTAATTTAATTTTTTCCTTCTGAATCTATACATGAAATTAACCTGTCTCAACTGATAAAAGACAGAATCAAACTATAAAATTATGTTAAAAAATTGTATCTACCCAAAAATTATTTTAAGTCTTTGATTTTGGCCTCTTCCTGATTTTACAAGTTACATTAATTGTTTGTATATGTGATGAAGGATTTTATTATGTTTGCGATATTAGCGTTTAAAATCTGCAATTAAACTACGCGTACGAATTGTATGTTACTTATGTCAGAAGATACTCTGGACCGCGAAGATCATGGTAAACTTTGATTTGGCACATGAGTAAAACAAGGTTGGGCATCACTGATATAAAGTAAAGCACTTATACACCAGTTGACTGAATGATTAGAACGGTCATGTTATGTGCGCATGGTACCGGGTTGAAACCTGTTTGGATCCAAGATAGTGAGTGAGTTGGAGTTCACATTACAGGAACTAATTTCAGTCTATAGAATGTCAAAAGTACTTATTTTTTAAGGAAATTAATGACGGTTCAAATTACTCTCTCATTAAGACCTCACTCAATAACTGGTTCGAATCCCGGATGAGGTAAAGGTGTATTACATTTCATTGCGCAATAGCCTTAAAACTATATCTCAAACATTCAAACATTAATATAGATAAATATCGTGACGTAAGAGCATCTTAATTTACTTTTATTTCGTTCTACTAAAAACACCTGACAGACAAAGAGTAATATTTCAACGAATCGCCGTTCATTTTCCTCGTTATAAAGCGAGAAAATTGTCATGCAAAGAGCGCCCTCTGCGCACGACACTTAGCATCACACGATTATTACCCATAATTCCTCAATTTCTGTTTAGATACCAATACACTTGACATAAAAACAAATTGAATCATAACTTTATTTATAAAACAAAAGCAGGTGTTGTGTACAGACTGGGTTTTATATTGTAAAATAATGTTTGATTCTTCCTTCCCTTGTCATTCACAAAATACACAAAAACAAAAAATACACATTCCACTTGAAATATTAAAGAGGGAATGACGAC